>BMAC01000385.1:101985-222276 GCA_014905375.1 Phtheirospermum japonicum
TTTAAATTTATGTGTGTGTGTAGGAATGACGGTACAAGATAGAGCTTTCTTATTCTGTTGCTCTTCTTGTGAAAGCAATTAATTCATTTTGAAATTTTTTGCACTATTAGTTGTGCTTAACATGTACCTTTTTACCGTTTCTGTATTTTATTGGGCTTTCAGGAGGATCTAGATACTTACTTTTCTACACTTATATTCAAGTATTTGATTAATTTCCTTTTTTAAGCCATATACTAGCTAGTGGGGATGTTTGTGACTTTAAATCATACTGCATTATCAGGTATACTGTACTGGATTCGGTTCTTCGTGCAATTGAAGCTCTCACCACTATGGATGACTATTCACAAGAAATTTGTCTAAACAAAGAGCTCATGCAACTAGTAAAAGAGCTTATTGAACTTCCTGATAAATTCGAGGTATGATGTGCTTGTAGAATTACATTCACGTAAATTCACACTTATATGTATATTGAAATTCCATTGAGTTTTTGGACTTTTACATGTAATATATTTTCTGCAACCTCTGTAATATGCCCATGCAGGTAGCCAGCTCTTGTGTAACAGCTGCAGTGTTGATAGCAAATATTCTTACCGATGCAACCGATTTAGCTTCTAAGTTATCGCAAGGTAAATCTACCCATGAATCTTAGTAGCCAACTTTCTCTTTTTTTTTTTGTTTGGAAATCAAAATTAATTATATAGACAATTTGGGTTCGTGTCAGATCTGAATTTCTTGCAGGGTATATTTGATGTGTTCCCATTTGCTTCTGACGACACAGAAGCGAAGAATGCAATTTGGAGCATTATTGCAAGATTATTAATGGTGGTTAAGGAAAATGAAATGAGCCCATCAATCTTTCGCTTTCTTGTCTCGATTCTTGCAAGCAAATTGGATCTCATTGAAGACGAACTCCTTGTCCGCCCGTTGGATCATCAATCTTCTGGCACAAAAACAGATGCTCGGATTATTGCTGTATCCTTCGATTTATCTATTTATTTTATTCATGTTGACTATTTTATATTGTAATTTTCTCCTATCCTATATCACATTGTTTTCCTTCACTTCGGTTAATAGATGAAAAGAATATCCAACATTTTGAGCCGTTGGAAATTCTCGGATGATAGGGTAAATAACACTTCTTCCATGGGCGACTATTTCATCAATGAAGATGATGTCGATAAATTGTTGGATTTACTGTAAATCCTCCAGGTAGAAAAAAATTTATTTCCCCACGATGATGTCCATGTCAGAACGTAACAAAGATAGACATGAAAATCAAGCTATGGAAAAAGAAAAACTCGTGTGTCTTGGTGCTTCTGAGTTTTCATTTGGATCTAAAGTGTATGCATGGGATTATGTCTGGTGTAAATTTTGGGCTTGGTTTTATTTTGTAGGCGTTTGAAAGTCCAAAAAGAGCTAAGCAACTTACAAAAGTGCTGAGATGTACGTAATTCGAAAATCTGAGACAAAGATGGTCAATTAATCAACTTCTTTTTTATAGCACTTTTTCACTTGTGGTGATTAATTAACTTTGATTAGATGCATTCCTGACTAGAATTTCAATCTTCATGTATATATATGAACGTGAACTTTCCATAATGAGAGTTTTTCGAATCTTGTCTAATTCTTGCATTCTGTTAGTTGGAATTTTTATCTATCATTTATGTTGATCTTTTCTCTTTTATCAAAGCACATTGTCCACCCGTAAGCAAGAGAGTTTACGAAGTATTATTAACTAGTACTTAACTCGTGCGATTTACGGAGCGAATTGAAATGAATGGTGTAAATTCATTCGATATAAGTATAATATTATTGATTTATTAATGTAATATAATAATCTAAAATATTTAAATCACGATTATTGGTCAATATAAGTAAATTTTAAACAAAGAACGCAAATATATGCATCCCGTTTATTTATTAGTTCACCTCATTAAAAAATGTTATCACAAAAATATCAATATTACCCTCAAACCTTACACCCCAAAATACTTCATCTCCTTCAACTCTCCACCACCACTCTAACTGCCGCCCATCACCGCTGTCACCGCCATGACCACTGGCTATTGAAAAACATAAACAAAATATGCGCACAGAAATACGCTACCGCCGTCGCCAACCGCCGTGCCATTGAAGAAAGAAAAAAGAAAAAAATGCTTTAAAAAAAGTCGTTCGAACCAAATTTTCGAACACAAAATACATGTTCACAAAACTGATTCGAACACAAAACACATGTTAAAAAAATTGATGCGTACACAAAACACATGTTTGAAAAATTAATCTGAACGCCCCTTTTAGGCTACAAAAGGGTTGTTCAAAATTTTTTTTTGGAAGAACGTTGTATTGTTCGATCAAAAAATCCGAACATGTGAGTTCTGTTCGAGAAACCAGAGACAAACACTTCTATTTTGCATCTGTTTCTTACCCTTTGCCGCCCAAATTCGTTACTTATCTTTCACTACCCATCACCATTTTTTCTTCTTTCTATTCGACAGTGGCTGCGACAGTGTGATGGGCGACGCTAATAGCAGAATTGGAGTTATGGTTAAGGGTTGGACAAGATGTGTCACCGCTTTGTGTTCTGGGGATGGGGGGTGGGGGGATGTAATTTGACATTTTTGTTGAATTTTTTTAGGGTGAACTTATAAATAGATAGGGTGCGTATATCTGCGCCCTAAAACAAATCAAAGGTAAATAACTCAACATTTATATATTATGAAACAACTTTTTGCAGACTACATTATACGTCTTATTATAGTTTAACTTGTTATCATCAAATGCCAATAATTTCAAACTCTCCCATTTAGTTAGTCGCGAAACAATCATATTAGTCACTTTATTTACAAATCACTTCATTCATCTCCTTGTTTAGTCTTGGTATTCAAAGACAAAGTGAAAATCTTATAATAAATATAGACTTTTCTAATTATCGGTACCCATTGTAATTGTTTGTCAGCAGGTAACCCAAAGTTTATCATTAGATTGTGTCATGATTCAATTACATCAACCTGTTTAAGTACAACCGAATAATCTAGTTGTACTTTAGTCACACTTTATTGTACTTTTTATTTTAGAAATAACTTATATCAGCATAATTATACAATTATCAAATCAACCTTTAACCAATAAAAATATAATACTTGTAATATAAATTTGAAATTTAAAATCAACTAAATAAAAACAAAAACTTTATTTAAATTATAAATATATATTAACTAAATTAAAATTAAAAAAAGTCACAAAAACTATTATATATATATATATTATAAAAATTATAAAATAAATCCTAAAATATTTTAAAATTGAAATATTATGAATTCTGATAATTATTTAATAATAAAAAAAAACATATAAATATTATAAAATAATAAAATAAATTATAAAAGTATGAAATATGTTACATATATATAAGAAATATATTTTATATACAAATATTTATCAAATAATTTATAAACAAAAAAATTATGAAGATAGTAATAATTTAAATAATATAAAATAAATTTTATTTAACAATAATTTTATAGAATAAAATTATAAATAATTTAAATCCTGAATAATCATTTACTAAATCCTAAAAGTAACAAAAACACATTTAAAATGCTATAAATAATAAAATAAATCAGAAAAAATTATGAATTTAGTTGAATAAATATGACATATATATTTAATTCTAAATGATTCTTAATAATTTCTAAAATGATATAAAATAAAAAAATAGAATAATATAATATAATAATATAAATATGAAAATATTTTGAAATCAGATATAAATATAATAAGATATAATTAATTTCTAAACATTTATTATAAAGACATTGAAAGAGTAAATTGACGATAGTTATAAAGTAATTTAAATAAATATATTAGAGTTAATTTTAAATAGTTTTTTATCTACTGAAAGTTGATAATAAAATAATTACAATTAAATTTATATTATAAAAACTTATCACCTAAAATATAGAAAATAGAAAATATACAAATATTTTAAAAATATATAAAATACTACAAAAATGAACAAAGAATACAAATAAATAAGGCATCATATTACAAATTTAATTGAGAGCTTTTGTATTCTATCTTATTATATTTAATATTTTTGAAATCAGCCGGTAATTGACTGCGGATAGCCACTAAGTAATTGAGTTAACCACCAAACAATCAAGTCAGTTGATGAACTCGATAAATAAATTAGAATATATATATATATATATGTATGTATGTATGTATGTATGTATGTATGTATGTATGTATGTATGTATGTATGTATGTATAAGCTTGTGCGAAAGAAATTATAAAATCATGAGTAATAAATCATTTATGTGTGCATTTCTAACGTTAATACTGAAAATCATAGTAATTAGTCACAAATTACTAATATACAAATGTTCATAAATAATTATTTAGTTAAAGTTTTTAAATAATGTATTAAATTCTTTATATTATGCGATTATATAATTATTGTTTTGTTCTGCCCACGTATAATTTTGATTTCAAATTTTAATCAAATAATTGTATAAAGTTATTTACCTTTCACTTATGTTCATAATATAAGTTTTTAATTTTATTTAGGAAAATGAAAAAAAATATAAAAGAAAAAGTTATTGTCAAGTTTGTGACACGTTCTGGGTCAAAGTTTGGGTCATCCGGGTTTTAGTGTAGTCAATAGAAAATTGAAAGATATGACTCTATTATGTTTGTTCTCGTATCGCCAGGTCTGGTCCAAAAAAAAAAAAGTATGGAAAAAAAGATAAGTTCTTTTTACTAATTAAATTTTCTTTTATCTTCGTTGCATCAATTTTCTGGTTGTACCTGTATTATTTTTCTTTTCTTTAAGAAACTTATTAAATAATTTTTTAGAATCAAATTATAATTTTTTATATTTTTGGTATTCATTTTATTATATTTTCCAATTTTATTTATATTATTTTATATATATTTTTTTGATTTTTATATTTAGTTAATAGTTTTTTATAATTTAATGGTAATTCTTTTTTTTTTTGTAGCTATGAATTCATATTTAATTTTATAATATTAGATACCTTTTGGTTTGTTTTCCATTTTTCGTATTTATTAAATAAATATCTGTAATTTAATTATAAGTTCTTATATTTTATTTATAATAAAAACAAATTTATTTGATATCATTTGACATATTTATATTTATATTTTACTTTCTCGGGTTTTGAAGATTATAAACTAATTATTTAGATTTATTTATGTATTATATATTTTATATTTATATTTTGTTTTTCAGATTTCGTATATATATATACACACAAACACACACACATAGTTAATATTTTTGTAGTTGATATTGTTTTTTTTTTCTATTTTATTTTATNATATAAATCTATATATATATATTCCACCTATATACTAAACAAAAAGATTTCTATCCTATGTGTCTACCTAGGATACTTCGGGATGACGTGTAATTTTCTAATGGTTCAGACGCTTGTTTGGCGAGTTTTGGTGGTTCGAAGTCTTACCAAAACTAATACTAATTATAAGAGTATAGAAATTCTAATATATAAATAAATATTATAATATATTAGAAATTCTATATTTGTAGAAATTACATATTTTTAGAAATAACTAATATATTACAAATTTATTATAATATATTAGAACTTCCATAATTTTAGGAATTATTACATACTTATTTATTATAATATATTAAAAGTTCCATATTTATAAATTATTACTTATTACAACAAATTTATTATAATATATTATTAATATTATATATAGATAAATTAAAATTTTATTTACAATAATATAAATATTTAACTAAATATTAGTAATGAGTTCAATCTAAATATAAAAATATAATGTTATATAATAATAATTATTAATTATTTAATATTGATTATACATCGGGTACAATGCGACACATGTTGAGAGTATGTCATCTTTTGAGTTTTTAAACTACGAAACTAATAATTATTAATAATTTTGATTTAAATATTAAAATAATTTAATAATTAATTAATTAATTAATAGAAATTAGACACGGGTTTAGAATGTGACATCTTCTATTTTTTTAATTATGTAAATAAAGTTATTAAGGAACTTAAAAACATTAAAATAAAAAATTATTTAATAATGACAATATAAATAGAATAGAAATGTACAAGGCATGGTTATAATACACCATTTCATATATTTTTTTAATCTTAGATTTAAAACTTTATAATCATCAAAAATATTTGTATATAAATCTCGTGTAATACACGAGTGTTAAACTAGTGTATGTGTGTCTGTGTGTGTGTGTGTGTGTGTGTGTGTGTGTATATATATATATATATATATATATAATATTTTTATAATTGATATTATTTTTTTCAATTTTTTTTTTATATTTTTCTCAATCTTTTTATTTTAAATTTATTTAATCATTTTATAGAATCTAATTATGAAACTTTAAGTTAATTTAACCTATTTTATGAATTCTTTATTTAATTTTATTCGATTATTGAATTTTCAGTTTTGTTTCATATTTATTAAATAAATATTTATAATTAATCATAAGTTCTTATTTTATCCATGTGATTTTATTAATATTTTCAATTCGTTTTACAACATTTTAAAATACTTATATTTTATTTTTGATTTTTTGGGTTTTTTAAATTTATTAACTAATTATGTACATTTATTTATATACTTATTTTAAATAATTTTTTCTATTTTCTATTTTCTTTTGATATTTTTATATTATCTTTATTTTTCTCAAATTTTATTTATTATTATATACAATTCTTCTATATATTTAATATTTTACACAAATCATAATCCCAATTTTTTTTTACATAAATAATTATGTAAATAAGAAATATGCATTACTATAAATAATAAGTGAAATGAGCGGAAAAATTGGAGCTTATTTATTCCGCAAATGGGTAGGCTCATCAGCAACATATCTTCTGCGGGCACGTGAATAATAGGTGCGTGCATCTCACATTTCCTGCAAGTCATAACGAGCTCGCCTGCCATACCCTTTTCATCCCTAGACAGAAAAACCAGCTCGCAAAGCTATCCCAACTAACGCCATACTCTTTGTATGATCTCCACAATATCCCTCGTGTATTTCTTGTAGCACCTCCAGCCCTTCCTCTCGCGCCAAACACTTCAAGTATGGGCCAAAGTGTGACCTCTTGTAAAAACATCCATTCATCAAACAGAATTGCGCTGTCGTCCTGGCCTCCTCAGTGGATAACAGCATACTTCCAGCGACCACCTTATCGAGAGTCTCCCGAATCGGTGTCCGCCAGTCATCTCTTTCCATGACCTCCTTCCTTTTCTCCACGCTACTATGTGCAAAGTCTATCAATGTGACATTTCTTTTGTTACAAGTGCCCAATGTTCCAGCCAGTTTGACGAACTGATCTGCTCTGGTGTTATCAGCTCGTGGTAGATGTTCTAATCTAAACTCTTCGAATTGAGTTACCCTTCTTTAAGATTTTCCAAGTACTCCTGCATGCGTTCTTCTCTTGCTTCAAAAGTCCCATTATACTGACGAGCTACCAGCTGTGAGTCAGTGTATGCCTTAATTCGCCTTGCTCCCAGGTCGCTTGTCATTTTAATACCTTGCAGCAATGCCTCGTACTCAGCTTCGTTATTAGAGGCCTTAAACCCCAGCTTGATTAAAAAACCAAGATTATCCCCTTCCGGGCTAATCATAACGACTCCTAACCCAGCTCCCGATGTCATAGTTGATCCATTCACGTGCAACAACCATGCCTTTTGGTCAGCCTCATTCTCTGCCGAACGCACCATCTCTTATAAGAAATTCGTCAATACCTGAGCTTTAATTGTCGTTCTGGGCACATATACCACATCGTACTCGCTGATCTCAACTGCACACTTCACCAAGCGTCCAGATACATCTAGATTACTTAAAACCTATTTGAGAGCTAAATTAGTGCGTACCTTAACTTTGTGACCCAAAAAATAAGGTTGGAGCTTCAGCTCCGTGTAGATCAATGCAAATCCAACTTTTTCCATCTCTGATTAGTTAAACTCAGCTCCTCTTAACATCCTGCTGATATAATAGATGGGATTTTGGACACCAGCGTCTTCCCTGATTAGCACAGAGCTTACCGCGACCTCTCCAACTGATATATAAAGGATCAAATCCTTGCCCGGCATAGGTTTAGTTAGAGATGGGATTTCAGCCAGGTACTCCTTAAGCTTATCAAAAGCTTCTAATGCCTCCTTGGTTCGTTCGGACTTGGATCCTTTTCTCAATGTTCTGAAAAAGGGGAATCCTTTCTCCGCTGACCTGGATATAAAATGACTAAGTCCTTCAATACGATCAGTTAATTGATTCGTACATGTTTTTCCTTATTTTTATTAGTATTTTAGTTCGTTTTTCTATTTATTTTTGGTATAAGTTGGATAGTTTAAGCTTAATTCCGTATTTTTATACTTCCAGCTTATTTTACCATATTTTGATTGTAATTGATGAGAATAGGTGATTATTCGTTGTTTTTCACCTTACAGCTAAGTAACCGGAAGAGTTCAGCGCGTAAATAGATGAAGTTTGATGTTCGAGAGTCGAGAACGAGCTTTTCGGTGAAAAAGTAGCAGAAAGACCGAGAAAATGAGGTGTACAGCAAGTAGCATCGATCGACGGCGGTGTCGATGCTACGCCGACGCAAATCTCTGTTGCGTTAATCCATGACCGCGTCAGTCAACACCTCTGCCCAGTCGACACGAGCGCACTGACAAAGTCGACGCGGAGCCCCTCCCAGCGTCAGTCGACGCCCGCTGCTGAAACACATTTTTATATTTTCTTGGGCTCCAAGTCATGAAATAACTATAAATACCCTACATATTTCGGATTTCCAGAAGACACACGCCATTCTAGGGTATTTAGGCTTAGATTAAACATATTTCCACATCTCATAACAAGATTTCAAGATCTAGATCAAGGATCGAAAAACGACGAGTCCAAGGCTTCGATTTTACTTTCGTGATTCAATATTCGTCCAAGATCAACGCTTAGCTCCGGAATAGCTGGAGAATTTTCCGCACCTAGTAGATCTAATAAGTTCTCTTATCCTTTTTATTGCTTTATTAGTAATTCTTAGATCTAAAGCTTAGATAGTTAGATTTACTTTACGTTCTTRAATTGATTGATGAACTTTGGTTTGTTGAACAATCAAAGCAATTTACTTTCAGTTTTTAATTAGTTTATGATTGAGTTTTGGATATTGAATTCATCAAGTTTATTTATGCGAATTGATTTATGCTTTAATTTCCGTCTTGAGATTCCTATGATCAAACTGCTTCATGATAATTGCTTATATTCATGTTTCTTAGATTCGTTTATGTTATTCCTGAGAATTGATTAGGTTTTAAATAATAAATCATCGCTGCGTTTTATTACTAGGTTAATTATTTCTTAGTTCTTAGGTTTAAGTAATTTGATTTAGTTTAATTATTGCTTTTAAATTCTAGTTGGTAATTTAGTTAAAGCTAATTAGTTTAATTAGTTTAGATTTAATATTGCTCTAATCCTTAGTWTATAATTAAATCAAAACCCCCCCAAACCCCCAATTTGTATGAATTATATGTTTAATTTTGATTGAGAAAAACATCTAAGAGACCGAACAGTTGTCCTTGAGAGATCGACACGAGTCAACTTCCCACCCTACAAGCGCCCTCGTTCTCTTGCGAGCAAGCTTGCGTGTTTTAAATTAAAATATCTTAAAAAGGTGTGCACAAAAGTTTGAATCAAAAATTTGGCGCCGTTGCCGGGGACAACGAGTAGGAATTAAGGATGTTTTTCGTTTTATTTTCTTTTTGAGTTATTACTTTCTTTTTATTTTGCAATTGGCTTGGATTTTTGCCATTGGTGCGTTGAGTTGTTGTTGAGTGCATGCAGGAGAGGCGATCTCTTAGACCCGAAATTTCGCCATTACTCGACAATATTCAACGTCCAAAACAAGCACAATGAAGGCCTATCCCCATAAATCCATTTAATTCATCCATTGCTACTACCTTTGATCAAAACCAAGTTCCCGAAACAATATTAGGAGCACAATCAATTCAAAATGGTAATTCCCCACCAAGATCACCTCCACGTCACATTCGAAACGAGTATGGTAGTGAACCAATCATTATACAAGGACAACCACAACCCCGAGCTTATTGGGCTAATTATCATCAAAATGTGGAGAATATGAGACGAGACGTGGGAAAAAATGAAGGAGTTAACCAACAACATCACGAAGAACTAAATCACCAATTTAACAACATAGTCAATCTTCAACCCAACATGGCGAATATAAGACAAAATGAAGAGAGAATTAGCGATCTCAATCGTCAACACAACATCGAGAACGTGGCATTAAGGAATGATGATTTTCTTTAGCATAACGAGTATGCTAACAACCATAGACGAGTAGATTCTTGGTTGGCAAATCAAAACCATGGCTGCGAACAGGATAATTTTGAGAGGAGATATGTGCCTGAAGATCCCTATGCGAGAAATGCATATGATAATCGTTACGAGAGAGTTAATGACCAGGTTAGAGAATCGAGGGGAGATCGAGCACCTAGACAGCGTGATTTGGCACGTCCGAAGGTCGTGCCTTTTAGGTCAGCTATTGTTCTTGGACCAACTGCAAGGGAAGTGGAGATTAAACCACATCAACTTATTTTACTCCCGAATTTCCACGGTAGTGCCCATGAAGACCCTTTGGCATTTTTGAACTATTTTATTGATGAAGTTGGCAGATTTGTGGTTAATGGCCTTAACCAGGAGGAGGTGCAAATGATTTGTTTTCCTTATAGCATGAAGGACAAATCAAAGTTGTGGTTACTATCCCTAGAATCTGGATCGTTAACTGATTGGGAGATGATAGGTGAGAAGTTCTTAAATCAATACTATTCTGCACAAACAACGGGGCATCTTCGGAGGCAAATTGCTACCTTTGAACAATTGGAGGGAGAACTATTTCATGAAATGTGGGAGCATTACAAGACACTTTTGCAAGCTTGCCCCCACCATAACTACTCCCTGGAGATGACTAACCAATTTTTCTTTGATGAATTGTTGGACCATGGAAAAAGGGAAGTTGAAATAGCGGCAGGAGGAGACTTCGGAGATTTAACGCCCCCCGAAGCAAGATGAGCGTTAGAGAAGCAAAGCAAAAAATCTAGACAAACCAACTCTCGACATCGTAAATTAAAAGTTAATGAGATATCCATCCTCAATCCTGATATAGATGACGGAAAATTAGTCAAGGCGAAGTGTGAGAAAATATTTGATGAGAAATTAGCAGCTTGGAAAGCCGAGCGGACGAGCAAGGCCTCTTCAAGGAAGGTTGTTGCGAAGTGTCACCAATGCAGATCCACCAAACATTTAGCAGACATGTGTCCAAACAACATTGAACATCAAGAAGTTAACGCTATCCAGAATTTTTCATACCAAAAACATTCAGGACTGCAACCCGCTAAGAGATTCAACGCGTAGCGTGATTCTCCCCTTTTTAAGTGGGGCCCATGAAACCCAAATTATATGCCACCCGACCCGCAATACCCACCACCACATGCGCAAGCACCATTGCCACCACCTCAAAATAATTTCCAAATGCAGGGGCAGGTGTTTACTACAGTTCAAACTAATGATCAGCTGTTGGTTTGGCAGCAGAATCAAGTGGCCGAGACTATTAAAAACCGGGATGGACTCGCATAAGTTCGAAATGAAATCACTGACATGAAAAAGGTTATTCTTGATAATACAGCTGGGCAAAGGAGACTAGAAATAGTAATAGGTCAATTATCGGCCCACCTAGCTGGGCTCTCAAACGAGAAGGATAAACTTCCAAGCCAGGCAGAACAAGCATCGGCGGTTCATGTCCTTCGCAGTGGAAAGAAGATTGACAACGAAATAGTTGACCAAGATGATGAAGTCAAAGTAGAGGACAAAACACCAAATCCTAGCACGGAAGATGTTTCTAAACCAGTAGATCAGCTGCATATATCCTCTAATAGATATGTTTCTGGATCCATTCAAGGGACGATTCCGAATGACGCCCTTGGCAAGGACGATGTTCTTAAACCATCACAGCCAAATCGATTGACGACACCGATCAAGGATGCTATTCCTTTTCCAAGCCGTTTGCGTCCAGCTAAAGAGAACAAAAGATTCATGGAACTATATAACCTATTGAAAAATGTCAATATTAACTTGCCACTTTTGGAGGTAATCAAAACAATGCCCGCCTATGTAAAATTTTTCAAGAAACTTGCTTCAATGGAGAGACGTGTGGCGACAAATCAGTATGTAACATTGCCAAAGGAAGTAAGCGCAATTTTCAAGAAGCCATTACCACCTAAGGAACACGATCCTGGAAGTTTCTGCATTACTATTTCCTTGGCTAATGGACAAACAACAAAAGAAATGTTGGATCTTGGAGCAGGAATTAATCTAATGCCTTATTCACTTTATCGAGAATTTGATCTTGGACCACTGAAGCCGACGACCATGCGACTATAGTTGGCCGATCGCTCAATTCGGCTACCTTTGGGGATGGTTGAAGATGTTTTAGTGCAGATTGGAGAGCTAGTAATTCCGGTTGATTTTGTGATTTTGGACGTTGGTGAAGTACCAATTGAGAGCACGGATCATACCATTTTATTGGGGTGCCCGTTTATGTCTACCACCCATACTTTGATTAATGTTCACAAAGGAAGAATGACAATGACCGTTTTGGGCGAATCAATGACGTTTTCTCTGAAAGATATTCAAAACACTCCTACCCCTGCCATGCTAGATGATTGTTCGTTCTTTGATCCCGTTGCATCATGCATCCACGAGCTAAAAGGAATCGCGATTTTGGACGAATTAGGCGATGGGGACGACGCCAGATTTCCGAGAAAGGTGGGGGATACACTAGAAGTGGACTTAAGTGAGAAGCTTGATGAGTTTGATGACGAGGAGCAATTGAGTGGGGAGGATTTGATTGAGTTGCTAGGAATCGACATAAGTGATATTATTGAAGAATTTAAGGATTTTAATGATGAATTGGATGTGAAGAATAAAGCACCTAAAATCGAGCCAAAGGTGGAGCTGAAGCCACCAACAAATCATTCGAAGTACGATTCCCTCGACTCAACAAAAATTTTGACCGTGCAAAGAACAAGGGCGAGGCATACGATAGCACTTGGATGAAAAATAAGAAGAAATCGTAAGAGGTTCGCAACAAGAAAGTTAAAAACTTGCAGTATGAGGTTGGTCAATTAGTGCTGTATAATCACAAACGTAAGTTTGATCCAACCAATCTCAAGGCCGCATGGAGTGGACCATTTTTGATAAAAGAGATGGATGAGTTTGGAGTAGCCACGTTGTACGATGAGGTCAAAAAATCATTATTTCAAGTTCACAAACATAGACTGAAACCTTATCGCGACGGAAGGAAGATGAATCGAGATCGTAAATTGGTGGTGTTGGGTGATACACCACAAGTTTGGAATTAATCGCACAATATAGCATCGAGCTTCTCGGGAGGCAACCCGAGCTTTCTGTATCATTTTGTATTTTATTTCAGTTTATCTTATATTTTATTTTATGTTTTTATCTTTTTGGAACAGATGGAAGGACTCGAACGAGGAAAATTGATCAATCAAGCGAAGGAGAAATCAATGCCGAGACGGAAACCGCGTAGACCGACGCACAGCCGACGCAACATTTCTGCCCGCATCGATGCCAAGACTTGCTCGCGTCGGTCGACGCGATGTTGACGCACCTGCCGAGAAAAAGCTCTCTGTCACGTCGATCTGGCTTGCGTCGGTCGACGCAGCATCGACGCGAACCCAAACCCAGCCCAGAACACGTTTAAAGCTGGATTCTACCCTCTGACCTGACCCGAACTCATATGACCCGCGGCCAAAAGACCTGCTTGGCCTTATAAACACGTCCGAAAGCCTTCTTTCCCTTCCTTTCCTTCACCTTTCAATTCTCAACTTCAATTATCAAATTCTCTTCTTTCTTTCTTCAAAAAATTAGTTCTATCTTCAAATTCTTTCAAAAACCTCACCAATTTAACCAACTCCAACATAAATTAGCCCACACAAAACCTTATATCCTAATTCTTCTTTCCCTCTCCATCTTTCAAATTATTTTCTCCAATTCGGGCTCAAGAGGCGAAGTCGAAACTTCCGGCTAAAGGTTCGTGCAAATCATCAAGGTACTTCACTTGAACTATATTGGGATTCATAATATTGTTGTTGGTTGTGTTTCGGAAGCCTTTGGTTCAAGTAGTTTTCAAGTTCGTAGTTAGTTGAACACGCACGCCAAGTGTTCGATGAAATTCTGCAAAGAACCAAACGATTTTATTTTCACGAATTTTCACTCCCTTTCAACTTAGTTTCGATTCATATGTCTCGGGCTGGGAAAAGCAAAGATATTTCGGGGAAATACGGAGCGCCACTTCCGATTTACGACAAATACGAAGGCAAATTTTTCGAAAATATTCAAGGATGGGAATTCGCATCCCATCGAGTTATTAACGTAGACGATATTGAGGAGCAAGAGTTAGAAGGCTCGGAGCATCATGCCGATCTTTTCCGATACGTCGATGGCCTTGGTTGCAGTTATTTTGCTCGAATGCACCTTCCCGGTTTTTGCGAGCTAATTCTCAAGTTTTTCGCAACCATTGAAATTCGCAATGATGAGACGTTTACTTGTAGACTAGGTGGAAACGAAATCTATGTGGACGAGAAGATTTTTGGTAATATTTTTGGTTTCCCGACTGAAGGGGACTACCCGATTGGTATCCAAGGTTTTGACTTAGCCTCATTTTGGGGGATGATAACCGAGGGCAACACGGGAGATTGCAAGCGATTCCCGTGCTCAGAAATTCAAGATTATGCCCTTTACGTAACTTACAAAATCCTAGCCCACATCATCTTGTGTAAAAATGAGGCCACGTACGCGACCAAGCCCAAGTTATTTGTTCTTCAATGTATTATTAACGGTCGTCAACCCCGACTCTACCCATTGATCGTAAGTGGACTTCGCAATGTTACAAAGGGTACGCCGGGCAACAAATTGCCATTACTCTCCTTTGCACCTTACATTATCGGCCTAGCCCGTCACTTCGGGTTCAATACGGCTGAACATGGATTTTGACCACTTAGGACATCTCCACTTTCTTTGAAATGTGCCCCTCGTCTCGACCGAGCAACGAGGGTGGCGATGCAACGATGGAGCCAGCCCCACGTACTGACTCGGGCCCGAGTCTTGATTGGGGCCAGTTTTTTGAGGATAACCGAGCATTCCAGTTGAAGATGTTTGACAAGCTCCAACTAATCGACGACAAGATAGACACGAATCACGAGCAAAATTGATAGAGCTTGAGGAAGATGCGATCTCGTATTTCAAGACTCGAGGAGCGATTTGAGGCAGGTTTCCCCCAACCTGGCATGGACGTCGATGAAGTTCCCGAGGATGATGGATCGCGCGAGTTCTGATATCTTGTGTATCTTTATTTTTATTTTTATCTAAAAAAATAGCAAAAAAAAAGTCCAAAAATATTTGTTAGTTTCTTTCCTTTGTCTTTGTTTGTTTTGTTTTTCTCAGGACATTTCATATCACGTAAGTTGAAGCGATGGCCATTTGCACAAATCGACGAGTAGCGACTCGACCTTCTACATTTTCAGGGATGTTTCATTTTCCTTCCTCTTTTTGCTTTTTTGGATGTATTTGTGGCAATCAGGAGATTGCCGAGATTTTTAGAGGAGGGGGGGTGGTCGAGTGTGAATTTTATTTCTTAATTGTGTAATTTTTAATATTTGTCCTGTAAGAATTAAATATTTAAACGTGATTAATTGCTATTTCTGCGCTAAATTGTGTTTGTCTGGCTTGCTTGTCGAAGTTGACTACGTATGATTTGATGTTTTTGTCTTTTGAGCGTGTATAAGTGCATAAATTTTTCAAAATCATTTCTATATATTGTAAAATGGTATTTGAACGCAATTAATTTCGCAAAACCTTTAAAGCAGCGTCAATTCAAAAAATTTTCATGCAAAAATCCCGTGAGTAGCCGGAGTGTTTATCATCATTGCATGTACTTGAATAAGTTTTTATTTTGAGATCTCTTTGAATTCGCTGTGTGTAGTTGACTTTGAACATGACGTTAAGGCACAAGAAAAACCCTATTCCGGCCATATCCATATATTTTTAGCCATTATAAATTCCGAATGAGCCAATCATAGTCAAATAATCCACGCCTATAGCCCTGAGTGTTTTTATTTTGAGTCGACCCCTACTAACCCATTAAAAGCGTGGGGTAGGAGTTCGTCATTTTTATTGGTTATTAGAGTTTTGGAAATTTTATTAGGGATTTATGAATTTTTGTAATTAAGGACCACCATCCGAAGAAAAAACCCATAAAAAAATAATATAAGGGGGAAGTAAAAAAAAAGAAGAAAAAGAAGGATGGTGAGTCTGGTTAAATTGTGTTAGTCATTGCCTACGCGCTAATGAAGGCTTAGGTTTTATTATTTAATTTCTTATGAAGCCTAATGTTTAAGAGGCAAAGAGTTGTGTTGAATAAGAACCACATTATAAGCTTCAATTGTGTTTAAGTGGTTTGAGCGACAAGTCAATTTTACGGTTTTTGAGTTGAGAAATAGCCTATGTTTAAAGGCTATGTTATGAGTGTTTAGTGAGGTTTTTTATTTTTTGAACGAGGTGAAGCACATTGCTTCTTGATTAGATTAGGTTTGGTGAGTTACTGATCACGTTAGATCGTGATTTAGCCACACGACTTATATATTCCATACCCGTCCAAAGAGCCTTACATTACAACCCGAAAAGACCTTTTCCGATTCTTAGTTCGACAACACACTTAATTTGCGATTGAAAAGAGATTGATTTTCCGTTCTTATTTATTGTGCATGTATTTGTATGATTTGAGTGTCTACACGTCCTATGCAGCAATGCTTGAGTGCTTTTGAGCGAACACCCATATATATTTCCCTTTTAAGAGGATGCATGAATTTGATTTTGGAGCGACAATGTAATAAGGGTGGAGTGTTTGACGTCGCGTGACTTGTATCTATATTTTCAAAATTATCTATGTAGCATCAAAAGACTCATTGCTTGGGCTATCTTCTTTCTTGTTATACTTTGAATCTATCATTCGTTCGAGGACGGACAAACAAATTAAGCGTGGGGTAGTTGATTAGTACATATTTTTCCTTATTTTTATTAGTATTTTAGTTTGTTTTTCTATTTGTTTTTGGTATAAGTTTGAGATTTTAATCTTAATTCCGTATTATTATACTTCCAGCTTATTTTACCGTATCTTGATCCTAATTAATGAGAATAGGTGATTATTCGTTGTTTTTCACCTTACAGCTAAGTAACCGGAAGAGTTTAGTGCATAAATAGATGAATTTTGATGTTCGAGAGTCGAGAACGAGCTTTCCGGTGAAAGAGTAGCAAAAAGATCGAGAAAATGAGGCGTACAACAAGTAGCGTCGATCGACGACAGTGTCGACGCTACGCCGATGCAACTCTCTATTGCGTCGATCCATGACCGCTTCAGTTGACGCCTCTGCCCAGTCGATGCGAGTGCACTGGCAGCGTCGACGTCGAGCCCCTGCCCGCGTCAGTCAACGCGAAGTCGACGCCTGCTGCTGAAATGCATTTTTATGTTTTCTTGGGCTCCAAGTCATGAAATAACTATAAATACCCTACATATTTTGGATTTCCAGAAGACACACGCCATCCTAGGGTATTTAGGCTTAGATTAAACATATTTTCACATCTCATAACAAGATTTCAAGATCTAAATCAAGGATCAAAAAACGACGAGTCCAAGGCTTCGATTTTACGTTCGTGATTCAATCTTCGTCCAAGATCAACGCTTAGCTCCGGAATAGCTGGAGAATTTTCCGCACCTAGTAGATCTAATAAGTTCTCTTATCCTTTTTATTGCTTTATTAGTTAATTCTTAGATCTAAAGCTTAGATAGTTAGATTTACTTTACGTTCTTGAATTGATTGATGAACTTTGGTTTGTTGAACAATCAAAGCAATTTACTTTCAGTTTTTAATTAGTTTATGATTGAGTTTTGGATATTGAATTCATCAAGTTTATTTATGCGAATTGATTTATGCTTTAATTTCCCGTCTTGAGATTCCTATGATCAAACTGCTTCATGATAATTGCTTATATTCATGTTTCTTAGATTCGTTTATGTTATTCCTGAGAATTGATTAGGTTTTAAATAATAAATCATCGCTGCGTTTTATTACTAGGTTAATTATTTCTTAGTTCTTAGGTTTAAGTAATTTGATTTAGTTTAATTATTGCTTTTAAATTCTAGTTGGTAATTTAGTTAAAGCTAATTAGTTTAATTAGTTTAGATTTAATATTGCTCTAATCCTTAGTTTATAATTAAATCAAAACCCCCCCAAACCCCCAATTTGTATGAATTATATGTTTAATTTTGATTGAGAAAAACATCTAAGAGACCGAACAGTTGTCCTTGAGAGATCGACACGAGTCAACTTCCCACCCTACAAGCGCCCTCGTTCTCTTGCGAGCAAGCTTGCGTGTTTTAAATTAAAATATCTTAAAAAGGGGTGCACAAAAGTTTGAATCATTAATACCTGCACATCTCTCACTGTTCGAGGATGGGGCATATCCATTACAGGTCGCACCTTCCCCGGGTTCACCTCGATGCCCCTTTCTGTGACCATATACCCAAATAATTTTCCTGACCGAACACCAAATGCACACTTCTTTGGGTTAAGACGCAGCCATATTGCCTCAGAATGGCAAAAGCCTTCCTCAGGTCCTCCACATGTGAGTCTGCCTTCTTGATTTTCACCAGCATATCATTCACATAGACCTCCATGGTTGACCCCAACAGATCTATGAACATCTTGTTTACTAACCTTTGATAGGTCGCCCTTACATTCTTCAGTCCAAATGGCATAGAAACAAAATAACATGTACCTGTCGAGGTGACAAAGCTCACCTTGAGCTGGTCCTCCTTCGCCAATGGAATCTGATGGTACCCTTGTGACGCATCTATCATGCTCAGCAGCTCGCAACCTGAAGTTGATTCGACCAGTTGTTCTATACGTAGTAATGGATAATGATCATTTGAGCAGGCTTTGTTCAACTCACGAAAATCAACACACATCCTCCACTTTTGTCCAGGTTTAGGCACCATCACAACATTGGATAAATATTCAAGAAATTAGATCACCCGGATGTGGCCAGCCTTCAATAACTTTTACACCTCTTCCTCGATCACCTTGTCCAGCTCTGCTCCAAAACGTCTCCTTTTCTACTGTATAGGTCACGCCTCTGGATCGACGTTCAAATGGTGCTATGCGACCTCAGGAGATACTCCTGGCAGTTTCTCATCTCCCAAAGCGAAGATGTCTCAAAACTCTCTCAACAAAGCAATTAACTCCTCCTTCAACTTTTTCCTCCATTTGAGTCTTTATTCTGGTAGTACACTTTGGTCTGCCTTCCTCCAACGTAATCTACATAAGTTCTTCATGAGGTCGGACAGAGTTTTCCTCCTCACTCATATTCTTGGAACTAAGTATTCTTTCTTTCCCATCACCATATTTTTCTCGCTTTCCTTCACTTATGCCCTTTATCACAGTCATATGGTAATAAGATTGAGCGACCTGTTGCTCTGATATTATTTCGTCTACCTTGTCTACTACTGGATACTTTATGCTCATGTGGTAGGTAGAATTAACCGCCTGGAATTCGTTAAGAGCAGGACACCCCAATATAACATTGTATGCTGAATTTCCTTTGATGATAAAAAACTTCAGCTCCTTCTTTACCCGTAGCTCACCTTTTCCCCATGTCACCGGGAGTACCATCTCTCCTTCAGTGATAAACTGTGCACCATTAAAAGCATAGATAGGAGTTTTTATAGGTCTTACCTTTGTCTTCAAATTCATCTGGTCCAAGCACTCCCGATATATGATATTAAACGAGCTCCCATTGTCCACAAACAATCGTCTGAATTCATATCCTGCCACCTCATCCTCAGTCACGAGTGCATCATTATGTTCTACCTGTAAACCGTTTCGTTCTTCTGGACCGAAAGAAATTACTGGTCCTGATGCTGGGGGTCGCCTGTTAATGGCAGCGACCTCATATGGTCCCGGGCGGGCTGCCTTAACGTGTCTTTTTCGTGCGTTATTTGTGTCTCCATTTGTTGGTCCACCGGATATCATGTTTATTCTCCCCCTATTATTACCTGTTGTTCTTCCTCGTTCGGTCTGTTTTTGCCCTTCCTATCATGGTTGTTCCTCTGCTTGTGCTAGCGGAGGTCCTCCTTGAGGTGGCGGGGGCAATGGTTGTCTTTGCTCTCTAGGTTCCTTATCTTTGTACACTACCTCTTTCAAGTGCCCCGCTTTAATAAGCCTTTAAATATCCTCCCTTAAATGCCTGCATCATTCAGTTGAATGACCATAGTTATTGTGAAACCTGATTTGTACATATTTGTGTGGGATTTTCGTGTGTTTTTGTATCGTGTGTTATGTGCTTTTACGTGTTTTAGGTTTATCTTTTTATCATTTTTCTTCCTTTTTATGTTTTTCATTTCTTTTGGTGTTAAATGTGTTTTTACGTTATCTTATATGAAATAATCTAATTTTGCTTAATTTTAGTATTTCAGTTCAAAATGAGGAAAACAGGACGAGCGACGAGCCGAAGCCCTGCAGGCGCCGCAATGCAACGCCCGCGTCAACGCCGAGAACCGCTCGCATCGATCGACGCTAGGTCGACGCTGCGCCCACGTCGGTCGATGCACTGTAGAGTTGACGCGCCAACCCTGACTTGCGTCGATGCTTATGCTCTGCCCGCGTCAGTCGACGCACTGTCGACGCTCCGGAAGTTTGGGCAGTTATTTCGGGAAAATCTATAAAAGCCGGTGGTTTTCTTCATTTTCAAGTGCTGGGACGAGGGGGAAAGGTCCAGATATTGTCAATAACCCTCAGTACATGCCACCATTTCAATTCACGCAAGATTAGATTTAATTGTTTGTCGTTTCTTTGTTTCTATGCCGTCCGTCGTTCAAGGCCGTTTCTCACCGCTGAAGATCGTTCGATGGCTGATGCTTTCGTAGATTATAATTTTTCTACACCTTTTTATTTGCTTTGTGTATTTGGCTTTAATAATCTTTGCTTTGATGTTGTTATGTACTTTGGTTTTGTTAATTTAGTATAAACCTTTTATTGTTTTCCCAGATGTTAATTTATGTTATTTGCTTAGTAGTTTAGTTGTGGGTTCTCGTTAGATTAGTTGTTTGTTTTATTATCGATTGCGATCATGCTTGCGTTGTTATTATGAAGTTGATCATGATGATGCTTATGGGCTAATTTTATCGTCCTAGTGCTTAGGGTCGTTTAGAAACATCGGGACTGATAGTCCCGATCGTGGAGCTGATTTTATGCACTAGACCCTTGTTTTTATTAATCGTTTTAAAAGCTTTTAATTTTATTGCTCGTAGATGTTAGAAAACCTCAAACTAAATTGGATCGAGTGTTTAGTTTAGTTTTTATTTTTGTTTCTAAGTACGTAAAATTGAACACCAGAATAGTTTCCGATTAATCTTCCTTGTGATTCGACTCGAGTCAGCTTATCACCTACAATAGCTCCATTCTCTTGCGGACGAGCCTTTTATTTTAAAGCGAAAAAGTTCGATTCAAAATTTGCGCCGTTGCCGGGGAAGGCTAAAGGCTACGATTTTTGGTTTTTGCTTTTATTTGTTTATTTGTGTTAGTGTTTGTTGTTGATTTTTTTTTTTGTTTTTTTTTGTTCTTTCTGGTACGTTTAATCTCGTTTGTTGAGTGTTGTGCTTGTAGCCAACTCTTTGACGATTCAAGATTTTAGACTAACAATGGCAAACTATCGATCGAGTTTGCCATATGATGACTTTAATGCTTCACCTTTCGATTAAGAGATGTTTTGCCCAACGTCCGATTGACGTGGGTTTTGACCGGCAATTCCTTTGAGCTTTGCAATGCGGGAGTACGATCTTGATGAATTTTACCTCGAGAAACTCCCGATTTTTCATGGATTTCCGAACAAAGACCCGCTCCATTTTATCCGAGAATACGAAGCTATAACCGGCACATTCCCTCTTTTCGGACTTACATGGGATCAAGTGATGATGAGGCTTTTCATGTTCACATTAAAGGATCGGGCGAGTGAATGGTTGACAAATCTAGAGCCTGATTCATTGAAAATGTGGTATGAAGTAGAGGATCAGTTCATGGGGTCGTTCTACTCGACTGAATGGGTCCCACCTTCGGTTTCTTATAATTCAAGCTTTAATGATCCATATACTTCACTTAATCACTTTGATCAACTACAAAGTTCCTATTGCCCAACATTTAATGAAAATTTTTATAACCCGGGTTTGGAACCTTTTTCCACGGGATATGATTCGTATGCTCTACCCAATTCTGATTCTTCGAGCTACGAACCGTTTCCTCTTCTTACATCAAACTCTTATGTTTCGAGTTTCGAGCAGTTTTTTCCCAAAACTACATATCATGATTCGAGATATAATGATCCGTGTGCTCCTTGCGAATCATATTCTTATACCCCGAGCTACGATTGTTATCCTTTGTCTCATTCGTGTACCACTGATCATGAAACTTGAGTTGAGGTAAATCGACCTCATTTTGACGAGGTGACATTATTTGATGTGGAAGAGCCTACCGTGAATGTTTGTTCGGAAGAGGTTTTTAAGACGGGTGAGATTGAGGAGTTGGTTGAGACCCGCCCCCTTGCGATTTTTGACACTGTGTATAAAAGTGTGGGGGTGTTGCCGTTAGAGTGCCCGGAATATATTGGAGATTCGAGTCTCCTTACTCTTGGTGAAGAAGGTGGATTTATGGTGCCGATTTTGGAGGGGAGTGAGACTATTGAGTCACATCTTGAACCACCCGAAGCTTTATTGAAATTTGATTTTGAGGTGGTAGACGAGATAGTCGAGAAAGTGCCCGATCACCCCATGCTGCAATTGTCATTTGATATATTCGAGGTGATCGATTACTCACGGTTCCGACCTCCGAAGCTAGTTGGAGTGTTCGGCATCTCGGGACATGTTCTTTGTGCCCGCCTTGGTGATTATCATCGCCAATTCTTGCTCTTAGAGAATACCAAGGCGTGGCACGACCGTCATCTATTTTTAGACCCGGGATGACATCGAACGTGGACGTTGTCAAGTTAGAGACGTTAAATAAAGCACTTCTTGGGAGGCAACCCAAGCCTTTTAACTTTATTTGTTTTTTTTGTGTTTTTGTTTCTTTTCGTTTCAGGTTCCCCTCGACTTTGAAGCCCGTTAGATGATCTTGGATGTTCAACTCATCATCACGAGCGCGATTTCAGGGACGTATCTCTCCTTCTCTTATCTTTTACCATACTTAGCTTAATTTTTCATTTTATACAATGTGGACATTGTATGGTTTAAGTGTGGGGGGGTTTGTCCTTGGTTTGGTTAGTAATTTTTTGTATGCTTGCTTGTGGTTGATTTGAGTTGTGTGTATTGATATTGATTGGAACCTTGACGAAGTGATGTGGTTAGATGCTTTGGTTATGATATTTAGATTTTCGTTCGAACAATAGTGTAATTGTGGGGAATGAAGTGTAAATAGTCTATGAAGTGTCTTGTCCCCTGTTCTATTCATGTTTCGTTCTTAAGAGTCGAATACTCTCTACTAGCCCCATTTTCAGTTAACCTCTATAGGACTTTATGTAATCTTTTCTTCTTTTTATTTTGGAGACGTTAAAACTCCACGTGCAAAGTTGGAAAATATTATCAGTTGCACTTAGCAACATAAGATTGGAGTCAATGAACTCTCGTTTGTGATTTATGTAAATTATTTTCGTTTAGTACCTTATCTCTTTAGGTACTCAAAAAAAAATTAAAAAAAAAAGAAAAAAAAAAGAAAAAAGGAAAAAGAAAAAAGAAAAAAGAAAAAAAAAGAAAAGAAAAAGAAATAATAAGTACAAGAAGAGAAAACCTTGTACAAGTTGAGTTCTTATTTTTATTTTTATTTCTTAGATTTTTTTGTTAAAGAGGTGTATAGATGACTGGGCTAGTCGGGTGACGATTTGGCGGTTTGAGCAGGGATAGACTTTGGCCGAGGCATGGATGGGTGACGTACATGGAGGTCAACTCGTTACTTTTAGGTGTTCGGAAGCTAGTCTAAATCTCTTATCTCAACGTTATCGTGTCGTCCTTTTAGTCAAGTTTTTAGTCGATCTAATGCATTAACTTCTCGAATCATATGAATGCATTAGTAATTAAGTCATGGGTAATTAGCTTTTCCTTGTCTACGTCTAGATTAGATTTTGCTTGAGGACAAGCAAAAGCTAAGTGTGGGGGAATTGATTTGTACATATTTGTGTGTGATTTTCGTTTGTTTTTGTATCGTGTGTTATGTGTTTTTACGTGTTTTAGGTTTATCTTTTTATCGTTTTTCTTCCTTTTTATGTTTTCATTTCTTTTGGTGTTAAATGTGTTTTTACTTTATCTTATATCAAATAATCTAATTTTGCTTAATTTTAGTATTTCAGTTCAAAACGAGGAAAACAGGACGAGCGACGAGCCGAAGCCCTGCAGGCGCTGCAATGCAGCGCCCGCGTCGACGCTGAGAACCGCTCGCATCGATCGACGCTACGCCCACGTCGGTCGACGCACCATCGACGCTTGGTCGACGCACATGTTCAGTTGTGTCGATCTTCGCCCCGTCAGTCGACGCACAAGCCGATGCAACTTGCAGTAGCGTCGATCCTGGTCCGCGTCGGTCGATGCGCCAACCCTGACTCGCGTCGATGCCTATGCTCTGCCCGCGTCAGTCGATGCACCGTCGACGCTCCGGCAGTTTAGGCAGTTATTTCGGGAAAATCTATAAAAGCCGGTGGTTTTCTTCATTTTCAAGTGCTGGGACGAGGGGGAAAGGTCCAGATATTGTTAATAACCCTCAGTTCACGCCACCATTTCAATGCACGCAAGATTAGATTTAATTGTTTGTCGTTTCTTTGTTTTTATGCCGTCCGTCGTTCAAGGCCGTTTCTCGCCGCTGAAGATCGTTCGATGGCTGATGCTTTCTTAGATTATAAGTTTTCTGCACCTTTTTATTTGCTTTGTGTATTTGGCTTTAATAATCTTTGCTTTGATGTTGTTATGTACTTTGGTTTTGTTAATTTAGTATAAACCTTTTATTGTTTTCCTAGATGTTAATTTATGTTATTTGCTTAGTAGTTTAGTTGTTGGTTCTCGTTAGATTAGTTTTTTGTTTTATTATCGATTGCGATCATGCTTGCGTTGTTATTATGAAGTTGATCATGATGATGCTTATGGGCTAATTTTATCGTTCTAGTGCTTAGGGTCATTTAGAAACATCGGGACTGACAACCCCGATCGTAGAGCCGATTTTATGCACTAGACCCTCGCTTTTATTAATCGTTTTTAAAAGCTTTTAATTTTATTGCTCGTAGATGTTAGAAAACCTCAAACTAAATTGGATCGAGTGTTTAGTTTAGTTTTTATTTTCGTTTCTAAGTTCGTAAAATCGAACACCGGAATAGTTTCCGATTAGTCTTCCTTGTGATTCGACTGGAGTCAGCTTATCGCCTGCAATAGCTCCGTTCTCTTGCGGATGAGCTTTTTATTTTAAAGCGAAAAAGTTCGATTCAAAACCTGCAAAAGAACTAAGATTTCGGTTACTAGGAATTGGTGTGTAATCCTCTGGCCATCTGATATCGTCAGGTACTTTGCTCTCCATAATTGTGAACACTCTCGTTTATGGGAACGCTAAGGGTGTGAAGTCCTTCTTTTCTCCACATTCTTTCTCCACTTCTCGTTGCCCCTCTGTCCTCTGCTCCAGTGGTTAAGAGCGCCCGAGTAGCACACCTTAAATCCCTCTATGGTTTCGACCTCCTAGGATCCATTCTTTCTGGCTCTGCGATCTCTTTCCCAAAGTGTAACTTATGCTCTTCTTTAGTCTCCTCTACATGTATGTACTTTGCACACCTATCCAAAACCTCCTCATACGTATGTGCAGATTGCTTAGCCAGTGATTTGTGTAGGTCCTCGCTTCTCAATCTTTGGTGTAACGCTCCCATCTTCATCTCATTCGTGGCTGCGAGAACTTCCAAAGTAGCTCTAGTAAATCGGGCTATATAACTCTTCAAAGTTTCTTTAGGTCACTGCACCATTGAAAAAAGAGATTGTGCGGTTTTTGTGTGTATCTTGACGCTAGGAAAATACTTCAAAAATGATGACTTCATGACCTGGAAGCTGGTGATCCTCCCTGGTGCCATTTGGTGGTACCAATCTTGTGTTATCCCTCTCAAATTAGATAGGAAGGCTCTACAGCTACAACATCCGTATATTATCTCAGCACCACCCCGTTCTCAAACTTTGCACATGACGGGTGGGGTCCGTCATCCCCACATAATAGAAATCCAATCCTTTATATCCTCGAGGTAACGCCGCCCTCAATATCCTCTCTTAGAACGGATGGCCTTTTGACTCTTCACTGTTTGCTCCCGTGACCTGTTTCTGTAATGCTCGTACTACTTCCTGCATATCTCTTAACGCGCGGGAGGTTGGTAATGCTTCATATTCGTCCCCTCCCATATCTTGATGGACATGTTTCTTATAAAACCTCCTTCGTGGCCTACTACCCAAGAACTGTATATCATCGTCATCCTCCTCATCCAATGACGATGGGTATCCTATCGTATATCGCCCACGTTTAGCAGTCTGGACCAACTTGGGATCCGACACCCAAGGTTCTCTCTCCCAACTCCTCCGTTGGACCAAAGTCAATGGTACTGGCCTATATTCCTCATCTTTTTCCTTAATCTCGTCCTCCTCATTGTCACCTTCGCCTACCAAGATCTCCTCTAACTTCTCTAGTTTGCCCGGAGGCACCAAACCCATCAATCTCTCAATGAATCCCTTGTCGACGTGATAAGTTCTACACTTTGGTAAATCCTTCCACTCTTTTGATCCTATGTGAATCACCTTTTGTTTGATTATTTTTGAAGTCTTTTTCTTGATTTCTCCTGATTTGTCTGCCTTTTCCTTCTGTGGTGATGGTGGTGTTGTTGTTGTGGTCGTTTGGTTCGTTATTTCCCCTTGAGGCGGTGCTTGTTCTTCCTCAGTTTGTTTTACATGTAATTGTGGTATTTTTCTCGTGTTTTTAATTAGTGTTTAGTGTCGTTTATAGTGGCTTTGAGTCGAGTTTCGTTAAGTTATTAGGTTGTTTTCTCGTTTTCTTGTTTTTTATGTTTCTTTTTGATTTTATACTTGATTTGGTTTAATGGGTTCAATTAATTTTGGATGGGTGTGATCTTTGCTAGATTCTGACAAGAAAGCGAAAAGAAGGTGAAATTGGCCCTTAGCCTAACCTTGGCTTGAGCCAAAGCGAGTGTGGGCACAGCAAGACGTGCAGGCCACGTCAAAGTCCGCGCCACAAACTAGCTCTAAAATGCTAAAACATTCTGGAATGGTCGCCAAGAAGTGCCGAGCTGCGCCAAGACTCGCCATTTGAACCTTGGTGCAAGCTGACGCAAGCCAAGGCAAGCCGCTCTAGCGTGCCCGCATGCAGCGTGCAGTAATGCCCAGCCCATGCACATATCCCGCGCGCACGCTGCGATCACTGCCTGTGCCAGCGCCCGCCCAGCGCACCTGCGTGCGCCTTCTACCTAGCCCTGCCGACAGCCCACGCCCAGCGCCTGCCAAGCTCGCCCAATACCGACCCAAATCGCGCCAATGCCGATCTAAATCCCGACAAACATCGAGCGAAGTGCATATCAAGGCCATTTTGGGTCAAACTTGGTCAAACATGAGAAATCCAAGTTTTTAAGACTTATTTGACCCATTTACCCTTAATAAAACCTAGTATAAATAGGATATCTCTCATTATCTAAAAAACCAATTCTCCTCCCATCTTATGCTTGGGTTTGGGATTTAATTTCTCTCTCTAGTTCTTAGATTTAATTTCAAGCTTTTCTTTGGGTTTGTAAGCTCAAGAATAATTCAAGCCATCACTTGGATTTTATTTTAGATTGTAATTTCATCAAGTTTGTGCTTTTTTTTCTTAATTCAAGTAAGCTTTTCTTAATTTATTCATTATTCTCCAGTTTCATGCTTGTTCTTCAATTTATGCATTTTGCCTTAACTCTTGGATTTGTTATTCGATTTAAGATTTGGTTTATGGAATCTAGGTGAGTGACACACCCCTTGATCATAGATCGGGTCCTTGACCATTTTTATTTTAAGTATTTCCTATGCTTTATTTTGGTTTTTTATTTTCATACATGGTGTTATGTTGATTCATAGATCTACTCTTTGTTTCTAATTATTTTTCAAAAAGATTTTAACTTTCACATCAACTTTTATTGCTCTTTCCATTGGTGCTTTCAATTTTCATTGATTTACATTATTTAAATTTCATGATCGTGCATGCATAGTTGTACCTTAGATTTTCATGATTGTACTTTGTTGTTTCTTTGATTTTTATTGCTTATTTTGATTATTGCTTGCAATTTCAATATGGCATACGCATGAGGCATTCGATATACTTACTTTACTTTCATTTATTTTTGTTTTCCCTTTAGTTTCTTTTAGCTAAAAACCCATTGGCTTCGACAATCAATCAAATTCCGATATTACCAAGCCACATGAACCCCTTTTTTACACCACTAAAACTTTACTCTTCAAAATGGCGCCGTTGCGACTCGGCTTGGTTAAGGTTTTCAATTTTTTTGTAGTTTCTTCGAGTTTTTAGCTTTCATTTGTATTTAACATATTTATTGAGTGTATGCAAGGTCTTCGAACCCTTGTGAGTGATTTGGCTCCTTATATTTTGAACCCCAAGCGATTAAGGCATTTAAGACGTCCCTTGATTACTAATCATGACATGGCGAATACTCTTCTGAACACTGACCCGTTTCTCAATCCCAACGGGATGTCTCCATGGGCCCGTGATCCTCAAATATCTAGTACTCCTGAGCCCATTGTTCATGTAGAGTCTTCCACACCAAGTGATAAACCCGGGCTTTCGAATCCCAATCCAATGGGCCCTCCCGACCACGCTCTAGGAAATCAAGGGATTGGTTCCACCACTCATGGTCACGCCATGGGCCTACCCCAAGGTAACACACACATTGCCAATCCTTATGGAAATGGGGGTTACATTCCTAACATAGGAGGGCATGGTGCAAACCATGTTGGGAATGGGATGAATAGTCTCGGTTTTGGAAACGTGGGAGGGCATGGTGCAAACCATGTTGGGTATGGCGGCTTCATGGGTATGAATGGTCCATATGTAGGCTATGGTGCTCCCAATCCTTATCCTAATATGTATATTGTAAGCTTTTTTGGTCCGAGTGGGAATGTTGGTGGCCAAATTCTGAATCCCAGCCCATATGGAGTTCCTCATGCTTATAATTTCAATCATACTCCGAGTATAAATTTTAACGGTAATGGTGGTGGTCCGGGTCAGGGAGGTGCCGACAATAATGTTCACGAGGGCACTCCCGATCCATTTGCGTTGTTTAGAGGTGTGAGCCCCAATGCCCAAATTGCTCCCCCCGTCTTCACTATGAGAGAGGTTAGCAAAGCCTTTGTGGGGGCGACTATTTCGTCTTGCGTATCCCTTCCTTCCGAGGTTATGGCTATTGATATACGATCCCTCAATCTTTCTCGGCTTCTGATATTTCATGGGTTTGCTAAAAAGGATCCTCTCAAATTCCTCCGAAAATTCTTGTGGCAATTCTCGAGTTTTCATCGTCCAAATATGATGAGTTTAGAGCATCTTCAACTCCATTTTTTTCGTATGCTCTCCAAGATAAAGCATTGTCATGGTTCATGAGTATTCCTTCCAACTCAATTCGTACATGGGACGAGATTTTGACGATATTTTCGGACCATTATTATCCCGATGAAAAGACGACCGAGTTGAGGATCAAGATTCTCTCATTTAAGAAAAGAGAAAAATATTCTTTACCTCCTGAACTATGACCATTTTGACACTTTACCTCCTAAACTTTTTTTTCGTGCAAAGTACCTCCTAAACTGTGCGAATTTTGCACTTAACCTCGAGAACTCCCATTTTTGGTGAAAATTCTATCCGAATCTCACTCGTGTGATATGCACGCTAATATATAAGGGGTAAAATTGACTTTCCATCTCCTACTCATGACTCCCGCTCAAAACAATGGTACGTGAGCACTCGTGTGACCTGTTAAGATAATGTTCATATTAATATATGTATACACGTAGGATTTGGAACCTACGTAGTGCTCACGTACCATTATTTTGAGTGGGAGTCATGAGTAGGAGATGAAAAGTCAATTTTACCCCTTATATGTTAGCGTGCATGTCTCATAAGTGAGATCCAACTAGAATCTCCACCAAAAGTTGGAGTTCAGGAGGTTAAGTGCAAAATTCGCACAGTTTAGGAGGTAATTTGCATGAAAAAAAAGTTTAGGAGGCAAAGTGTCAAAATGGTCATAGTTCAGGAGGTAAAAAATATTTCTCTCTTAAGAAAATGAATAATGAGCCATTTCACTCATCTTGGGATCATTTCCAAGATCTTCTTACGAGTTGTCCACATCATCATATGGCAAAAGAGATCTTAATCCAAACTTTCTATGAGGCGTTGGACCCACATTTCTAATATATTGTGGATACGTTGGCCGGGGTGGGGGTTTGGGGGGTGGAATATTAAGGATCAACATCCTCAAGTGGTTCACAAGATTTTCACCACTTTAGCCAAAAATTCTCAACAAAAATAATCTCGAGTGATGTATTCTAGTGCCAATGAAGTGAGTGAAGCTTCTTCCCCTAGGGAGCTTGAGTTGGAAAAGAAATTGGCGGATATGGAGGCTCAAATTGCTAAGTTATTTAGCACCAAGACCGGATCCCTCGTGTGCGTTGTGTGGAATAGTTGGTCATGATACCACATATTTTCCTTCAAATCCCTCTTTCAATATGCCGATGCCTCAATCGGAGGAAGTGTGTTGGGTTCAAGGGTATCAAGCGGGACACGGTTTTGCTAAGCCACCTTTTGATCGTCCGCCGAATTACAATTCTCCCTATCATCCTAGCAACCGCATGCAACTGAATTTTAGTTATGCCAATACAAACGAGGGTGTTAATCCTCACGTGGGCCCGTCTCGTCCGCCTATTCCGGTAAATGCTCTTATTCCGCTTTCTGATCCGAATCTCATGGTCATTATGCAACAGATGCAATCATTTTCCGTTATGCTCACTTTGTTTGATGCTAAGTTCAATGATCTTGAGGCTACGACAAATGGGTTAAACACTAAAATGGGGCAATTGGCAAGTGATGTGAATATGTTAAAATAAGCTCATGATAAAGGCAAATTGCCATGCCAACCTTCACAAGCTCATGCGGTTACGACCCTTTGAAGTGGTAGGGTGGTTGATAATAAGGTTCCCCTACCGCCCGAGGAGGAGGTTATTTATATTCTGAATGTTCTTACGCCTCCTGATTCTATTCTTGTGGGCCCCACTTTGACAAAGGAATTTCCCAATGGCCTACACAAGTCTTCGAACACCTACAAGCCACTAACTTCTAAGGCCCCTATGCCCTATCTATCCCAGCTACAAAATCCTAAGAAAGATGGAAAATTTCAAAAGCTCTATGATCTGTTGTCCAATGTAAACATCACTCTTCCCTTGTTAGACGCCATTCGGGATATGCTCGCTTATTCCAAGTTCTTCAAGGAGCTTTCCTCCAAGAAGATTGTGAGCACTACGAATGAAAGAGTTTTTCTATCTAAGGAGGCAAAGTGTGGTTTTTGAACCTTCTCTCTTGTCTCTTAAGAAGGCGGATCCTGGCTCGTTTTGTATTGATATCACACTAGGGAATGGTAAAGTCACCACGGGTATGCTTGATTCTAGGGCGGGTATTAATTTAATGCTGTTTTTGATTTACGAACAATTGGAACTTCCTCCTTTACAAGAGACAGACATTTGCTTACAATTGGCTGATCGGTCAATTAGATACCCAAAGGGGATGGTCAAGGATGTTCTTTTACAAGTTGGGGGGATTGTGGTTCCGGTTGATTTCGTGGTGCTGGATGTTGGCATGGTAACAAATGATGGCGCCGAACACACTATCTTGATATGCCACCTATTTATGGCTAAAACTCAATGTTTGATAGACGTTTGAAACAAAAATCTTACTTTGTCCGTAGCGGGTGAATCGGTCACGTTTTCTATGTCTAACTTGTCATCTATTCCATCAAGCGTCTTTTATACGGATTGCTTACATGTTGACGTGATTTAAGAGTTGGATGAACAAGTTTATATAGAGGAAGAAAGCAAAGAGGAGGAGTTTGACTCAGGAGTTTGTGTTTAAGGTTGTTGTGAGGGAAATGAGGCCTTTGGTTGTAACGAATTAAATTGTGTTTCAATATACAAAATGATTATGTGAGAGGGATGGTATATGTGTCGTTGAGGGAAACGACGAATTTTTAGAGCGAGAGGTGGAGATTGTTGATGATAAGTCAGAAGTTGAACCCATTGAAAAGTTTGAAGATTATCTTGAGAGAATCATTGAATTGCTCGAATTAGTTCCCAATGAGGTCGAGAGGAGGCAGAAGCCCGAGCTTAAGCCTCTCCCATCTCACTTCAAGTATGTCTATTTGGAAGAAGAGGAGAGAAAACCGATTGAGTTTGAGCATGAAGCTTTTTGGGCTATAGAAGCCACGAATATGGATTTGAAGGAGGCCGGGCTAGAGAGAATGTTGCGAGTGGAGGAGCTAGACAAGTTTCAGGACGTTCAATATGAAAATTCTCCTATCTACAAGGAAAGGACGCAAATATTCCATGATGAGAGGATAGTCTCAAAAGAACTTGAAGTTGGTATGCTCGTCTTGCTTTACAACTCCGGTTTGGCCTTATATCCCGGCAAGTTAAAATCGAAGTGGATGGGGCCATATACAATTGAAGAATTCAATTCGAGTGGGGCGGTGAACTTAATCGACCCTAAGACTTAAGCACGATTTCAAGTTAATGGCCATTGGGTCAAGCCTTATCGTCACGGTGTTCTTTTTCCACCATGATCAAGAAGGGAGTTCGTTAAGATAATGACGTAAAAGAAGTGCTTCTTGGGAGGCAACCCATGTTCTTTTCATTTATTTATTTTATTTTTACATTTCTTTTTTTCTTACATTCTTATTATATAAAAACCAGAAAACATTGGAAAAATGGAAAAATTTAAAGAAAATTCTTGTGTTGTCTTTTGGTTCTTTTTAGCCCTTGGTTTTGTTTTGTTTTAAGTCATGTGCATATTTTCTTGTGTTTTTGATTTTGTGTAATTTCATTTTATAGAGTTTTGTTTTCTGACTTCAACTTTGGTCGATTTGATAAGTTGGTAGCGCTCATGGAGCCGAGAGAAACAAGCATGCTCAGTTTTCGCTCAAGTCGACCCCACCGAGCTCAACCCAAAACTCGCTCGGTTAAGGAAGATTGTATCTCACCCTCCTTTTTACTTGATTTTCATTAAAATGCCATGAGGGTATTGCATGGTTTAAGTGTGGGGTGGGTAGGTGGTTAGGGTCCGGGCACAAAGCACGATCTGTCTTTATTAACTCGAGCCTTGGTGAAGTGACGCTTACTAATTGCGCGTTTATATGGTTGAGTCATTTTTGTGTCTTGTGTGAGTTTATTACATTTTTGAGAAATTACCACATGCTTAGAAGTTTGAATAGTTTACTTGTTGGGTTTTTTCATGTATATGCCCTCTTGTGTAAGGAGTTGAATTTTTGTGCTTCGTCCAAAACCCGCCTATATATATATATAATCAATATTTACTCGTGAAAAGATTGCAAAGCTCTAAAAGCTCTTTTGATTTTGTCTTCAAAAACCCAGTGCAAACTAGTGAGTAGCCTTGTGTGAATTATCGGCTTTGCTTGCATTTTTATGGAAATTGCATTGATGAGGCTTGATTTTGCTCGTACATGATTGAATTTGAAAATGAACTAGTGACACATATATCACCCTTATTCCGGACATATCCAAATACAAAAGCTACTTAAATATCCCAAATGAGCCTCCTTGAGCCTATGCCCCGTTTCTTATTAGCCGAGCTCGATTTTAGCTTTTATATCTTCATAAATTGAGAGGCGAGAGTGTATGTTGTTAGTTGACTAGAAATGTGTGGGAAATAGATTTTGGGTTTAGGGTTTTGAGTCTCTTATATATATTAAAAAAAAAAGAATAAAAAAAAGGGGGAGAACAACAAATAAACTCCAACACAAATCAAGAAAAGTGATAAAGCGTGCGTTCAAGTGAAAGACTTAATGTTTAAAAAGGCTAAGTTTAGTAAAAATAAGAAAATTCAAAAAGTTTCTAAGTATTGTGAAATAAAAGTCGGAGACGTGTGTGAGTGTACGAAAGGGGGTTTCGAATAAAAGTTTGGCAATTTGGGAAGGGTGAAGCGAACTTAAGCTTTGAGTTCTAGAAGTTAGGGTTTCATGTGTTATTGATCATGATTGACCGTGTGTTAGCCACTATATCCATATATTCCATACCTCACCAAAGAGCCAACATTACAACCCGAAATAAAGACCTCTTTCAATTCTTGTTTGGTCATGTACAATGAGTGATTTTGAGTTTCTGATTTGTGAAATCTTGACGAGGTGCATGGATCCGATTTGAGCGTATACACGTCCCATATAATAAAACACTTGAGTGAATTGAGTAAACACCCTCAAAATTCTATTTGTGAGGAAGTCATCGATTTGGTTTTTATTTTAGAAAGAGTAATACGAGCGATGACTAACGATAACAAATTTATATTAATACTTTTATCATTCTAGTAAGGATAAGCACAAGGAATTTTCTTTTTACATAATGTTCATTGCATGTACATTCTCGATTCTTTTTGTTGTTCGAGGACAAACAAACCGATAAGTGTAAGGTGGTTGTTTTGCATGTAATTGTGGTGTTTTTCTCGTATTTTTAATTATTATTTAGTATCGTTTATAGTGGCTTTGAGTTGAGTTTCGTTAGGTTATTAGGTTGTTTTCTCATTTTGTTGTTTTTCGTGTTTCTTTTTGATTTTATACTTGATTTGGTTAAATGGGTTCAATTAATTGTGGATGGGTGTGACTTTTGCTAGATTCTGACAACAATGCAAAAGGTGAACTTGACCCTTAGCCTAACCTTGGCTCGAGCCAAAGCGAGTCTGGGCACGCCAAGACATGCCAGGATGCGTCAAAATCCGCGCCACAAACTAGCTCCAAAATGCCAAAACATTCTGGAATGGTCGCCAAGACGTGCCGAGCCGCACCCAGACTTGCCAACCGAACCTTGGCGCAAGATGACGGAAGCCAAGGCAAACCGCCCGAGCGCGCTCGCACGCAGTGTGCAGCAATGCCCAGCCCATACGCGCATCCCGCGCGTAATGCCCATGTCAGTGCCCGCCAACGCCTGCCTACCAGCGCCCATGCGCGCTTTTCACCCAGCCCTGCCAAGACCTGCCGACAACTACCGACAGCCCACGCCCAGCGCCCGCCAAGCTCGCCCAATGCCAAGCCAAATCGTGCCAATGCCGAGCCAAATCACGCCAAACATCGAGCCAAGTGTATATCAAGGCCATTTCGGGTCAAATATGGTAAATCCAAGCTTTTAAGGCTTATTTGATCCGTTTACCCTTAATAAAACCTAGTATAAATAAGATATCTCTCATTAGCTAAAAAAACCAATTCTCCTCCCAACTCATGCTAGAGTTTGGGATTTAATTTCCCTCTCTAGTTCTTAGATTTAATTTCAAATTTTTCCTTGGATTTGTAAGCTCAAGAAAAACTCAAGTCATCACTTGGATTTTACTTTGGGTTGTGATTTCATCAAGTTTGTGCTTTTTCTTCTTAATTCAAGTAAACTTTTCTTAATTTATTCCTTATTCTTCAGTTTCATGATTGTTCTTCAATTTATGCATTTTGCCTTAACTCTTAGATTTGTTATTTGATTTAAGATTTGGTTTATGGAATCTAGGTGAGTGACACACCCCTTGATCATAAATCGGGTCCTTGATCGTTTTTATTTTAAGTATTTCCTATGCTTTATTTTGGTTTTTTATTTTCATGCATGGCTTTATGTCGATTCTTAGATCTACTCTTTGTTTCTAGTTATTTTTCAAAAAGATTTTAATTTTCACGCCAGCTTTTATTGCTCTTTCTATTGGTGCTTTCGATTTTCGCTGATTTGCATTATTTAAATTTCATGATCATGCATACATAGTTGTACCTTAGGTTTTCATGAGTGTACTTTGTTGTTTCTTTGCTTTTTATTACCTATTCTTCAACATGGCATACGCACGAGGCATTCGAAATACTTACTTTACTTTCGTTTACTTTCATTTATTTTCATTTTCCCTTTTGTTTCGTTTAGCTAAAAACCCATTGACTCCGACAATTAATCGAATTCCGATAATACCAAGCCACATGAACTCCTTTTTTACACCACTAAAACTTTCTCTTCAGTAACTCCTTCCACTCTTTTGATCCCATGTGAATCGCCTTTTGTTTGATTATTTCTGAAGTCTTTTTCTTGTTTTCTCCTGATTTGTCCGCCTTTTCCTTCCGTGGTGATGGTGGTGGTGTTGTTGTGATCGTTTGGTTCGTTGTTTCCCCTTGAGGTGGTGTTTGCTCCTCCTCAGTTTATTTTCCTTTGTATACCTCTTTTGCCTTACTTGCCTCCGCGTCAAAATTCAAAGTTTGCGGTGTGATAGTTCTTCCCTTCATGGTTCGCTTGTTGAGATTCTCTTTCCCACAAACGGCGCCACTTGATGCGACCAAAAATACTGGTTCACCAAGAAAATAAAGTGCTAACCTCAAATACGTGTTAGGCGACCTGATAGACCTCCACAAAGCTCCTTGCGACCTAATCAACCTGCAAAATAGAACCCAAGCTGAACAGCAGACATCCCCGACATAAGCCCTCCGATGCTTAAGTCAGATGATGCTTGAGAGAGATATATGAGAGCTCAAAACGTAAGATGAAAATTAACTTAGGGATAAAGTGAGAGACGTGTTCCCAATATAGGATTCCCATCTCCTATTAAAAGTATAATACCATAAATAATGACCGACTTAAAATTGAGATTTCTCGTATATGCTAAATTTCCATAGATAATAGAACTCTCATTAATTACCATAATAACTATAGGCCCATACCGATGTCACGCCTTTAGTTCGGCAGGACCCCATACCATAACCCATATCAGCCCACCAGGTCCCAAGACCGTGTTAACCATAAAAGCCCAGCTTTCAATAACGAGCTACCACTCAGTACCGAACTGCCATAATATCATTTTACCTGATAAGAGCCCGCCCTCCCACATAAGAGCTCGTCAATCCTATACGAGAGGTCGCCACTCTCAAAACAGCTCACCCCTTATTAAAAAGTTGCACCTTCTAAAAGAGAAGGTCGCTTCCTAAATCCCTACAAACCTGCATGTTCCCCGACCTGAATATTTGATGTCGTATCAATTCACTCCTCTTTTCATTAGACTTTTTAAAATAAATACTCCCTTCGTTCCATTCTATTTGTCCCAATTTAGAAAATTCCATGTCCCATTTTATTTGTCACATTTAAATTTTCAAGAAAAAACCATTGTTACTTACTTTCCCAATTAAATTAAATGTTTCTTTACTAATTTTACCCCTACTTTCATTATTTTACACTTTTAATATTTTAAACAAAATGATATTATTGTCATTTGATATCTATAATTATATAACACCAATCACCTTTCTTAATAATTGTAAAATGGTCAATCTCGACAGATAATTTGGGAGGGAGAATGTATAGTTTTCTTTAGCCTAGATCAATAACTAGTTATGCCAATATTGGAGCCTGTAAACACATATAAATATAAAACTTAAAAAAGACACTACTACAGAAAATGGCTTTTACATCGGTTATTTTAAGCGTCTAACATCGGTTCTACAACCGATGTAGAAGAGAGCATTGTAAAATATCCACAAGATTTACATCGATTGTAGAACCGATGTAATAATGAATTGCATTACATCGGTTTCTCTATCAACCGATGTAACGATATGAAAATTCTGATGTAAAGTTTAGGCACTTACGTCGGTCATTAATAAAGCCGATGTAAGGGGAAATTATTTTAACGTCGGTTATTAATATAACCGATGTAAAATTACTATATTTTTCTTTCTGAATTTGGCCATTTTAGGCGATTCACACCTGAAAATTTGTAACCGATTTTTTTCATATAACTCAACCAAATAATAAGCAGACAACAGCGAACAATTCACCCAAAAACAAAAGCAAGAACATAGTACAATAATAATCCATCCAATCAAATTATATCCCGACTCAACTTGAAATATATAAGGTAAAATTCATCAAAACAAGCTATATATAAGGTAAATCTACTTACAAGATCCAAAATTGTATTACTGATATGCTAAGCCACGCATTGCCTTGGGAGATTTCCAAAATCTCGTTGTGGTGTATGTATAGTGGACAACACTCTCGGTGACAAAGATGTGTTGATCCTGAACCATCTCAACATCATTTCCAGATATGTCAGTCATCGTCATCATTTCCGAGTAGAGAAGTCTGAGAAATGTGATGTGGTGGTCAAAGTCGGATTCTTGGCAGTAGACCTTGACACAGGTGCGCGAGTCGAGGATTTGGCATGTGGGATAGTTGTTGGACAGACGGTCGGCAAAATACTTGCTTTTTTGAATGAGGATTTTAGAATGGCAGTAGATCCACTCGTCACGGAGTTCGTGTGTTCGAATCCTTACGACGATGTTGCTAGTTGACCTGTCGCTGATTTTGGCTTGGGGCTCTCATGTAGTGAGTGCTAACTATTAAGGCTTTTAAGAATTTTTGTTATACCTGCATTTGAGTTATTAAAAAACAAAAAAGTTTTGACATTTTAGATATATCCACAATTCAAACATAAGTAATTAATGGCATTAGGTAAAACAGAAACACAAAAAACACACATTAACTATACCTCAAAGTAAAACAACTGGATAATGATGTTTATGCAATTCAAAATCCCAATAGTTTTAGGAACACCAAATTGAAAAATAGATTAGGGCTAAATGAGTTCAAAAACCGTGGAAGATAATTCCATAAAGACAAGAAATTGAACAGCATAAGGATTTCTGAGAAGGATTGAACTAACAAAAATATAAAGTAAAATAAACTAACAATGGAAGTAAGTCTACTCAAAACAAACCTGCAATAAAAAAAAAGGAACCTCATCACTGCTAGTATATACTAGTATTAATTTTTAAAACAATAACTTTTTAGTTGGCACACCTACCATCACTTGCATATTATCCACATTAGCTATCATTTAGGATCAAGATTATACATCCCTTTGGCTTTTACATGGAGAATGAACCACTGTCACGATATATGGTTGAAAGTTTGTCCAATAGTCTCTTAATAGGCTTTTCGGATAATTAAGATTCTAATGCGACAATTTAGTTCTAAGTCTTGATAAATGTTTCAAGATATTGATGAGTAATTATATAAATCTATTATGGGATTGTGGATGAGCACGTACAGGGACAAGAAGCTTATCGCTGCATCCGTATCAAAAATGCTAAAGATGATAGGTAACAAGAATCAAATAGGTTAACATTTGCTGACTCTCTATTACCGGAAGGTATTACCTTGACTTGAGAGGTTGAATTTGCCGAGTGGTGAAGTTCCTCTTTTGCTTTGTCATGTCGCTAAATAAACCAACCTCACGAAAGTTTTAAAGGTCTTCAATAACTTGTATAAACGTCAATATTAGTAATTATGTTGAAACACTCTTACTAATATATGTGCAGAAAGATAAATCAACAATGAATTTTGCCTGTGAGTTAAAACAACTCACAGAACGCGACCGTAGGCCAAAAGATATATTACTAGAAATGTTTACAAATCCAACGAAAAGGATTCTAGTAACATTGCAAAAATATGAAAAAGAAACTGCTCCTAAAATTCTTCTCGTTCAAACAAGTATAAACTCAAAGAATTAATATGAAAACGGAGCAAGTGTGTTGTAGTAGGGTTTCTGTTTTTTTTCCTCCTTGCAGTCGTAATCTTCAATGAAAATGCCGAGTAGTACTTATATCTCAACTTTTTTGAAAGAGTCCTTGTTCCACATAACAAGGTTTTGATAATTATCTCTTATGACATTCTAAGAGATAAGGACTCTTTTATCTACTGATATTCTAACTAACACTAGAGTTCAGATAGGCAAATATTCTTAAAATAAATACTTAATTAATAGGATTAAAAATTCCCGTGAACGATAATCCTATCAATCTTCCCCTTTTTCCTGTCTGGACAAAAGCCAGAGAAAAACTCTCCCCCTGGACAAACACTAGTGAAGACTCCCCCTGAATTGTTGAGTTGAAAGAATGTTAGTGAAAATAATAGTAACACTAGTACTGGCAAAGTTTGAGCTAAAACCATCCAAACACCAAAACAACATAAATAAGTCTCACCAAAACAGAATAAAACAAATATCTTCAGAATCAAATATAAATGTCTTCAGGATTTAGGAACTTTGCGTTGTTGCTCTGGCCCTCAGTGATCGTCGAGGGATCAGTGTGGTATCATCAACCTCCTCCTGAGCAGCAAAAACATCATCTGATGAGTCCCCTCAAAATGTTTGTGGCTAAGTCCAAAGAAACCAAGCTCACCACTGAAGTGCTCCCCATCGTACTTCTGGAGTCCTTGATCAACCAAGATTGAGTAGATGAGCGAGGGAAAGGGCAAACCCACCTTTGTAGCCGTGGTGTCCGCAAACTTTGTCACACAATCAAAAACGGTTTGGCTAAAATTAAACCGCATCCCTTTTCTAATTTGGAATAGGGCTTTTCCTTGTGAGCGCGTGACTGTGGTCGTATTGGTCGTAGGAACCCATTTGCTGACAGCTATCTTGTGGAGAACAGAGTAGAGAGATGTGAGGTGTGAGCTGAGAAATCTCTTCGACCACCTCGTCATTTGGACACCTGTTAAAAACTTGGCCACTTCATCAAAATTGTCAACAGAGGCCCCCTCCTCACCGTCTTCAGTCCCGAAGAAACTATTAATCACTGAGGGAGTGAAGGAATAGATTTTCTCGCGCACAAAAACCTTACCATACTTTTCAGACAGCTGATTGGAGACCGATGGAAGCATGTTGGCATAGAGTTCAAGTACTGCCTCCCTCAGATATGGTGTTGTAGTTGTCACCGTGGATGTTGACCCCTTTCTGCTCAAAAACTTGTTTAGATTCTTCTTCTCAAATAGCCCATGATCAACTCTCCTCTCCTTGATCAGCACCCTGTTGTGCAGTGCACTGTACTTCTCATTGGCTTCGCTTGTATAAAAACGAGGGGCATAAGCCTTGCCCACCTGTAACTCTTCATCGTCAGAATCATCTCCCAAATCACAACTATTTGACTCACCCTCTTCCTCTTCCGTGGCTTTATCAGAGGGATTCATCTATTGAACTTCAAAATCAGTGTCATTTGACTTGTCAGATGCAGTTGAGCTTGAAGAGCAGACATCCTTTGCAGCAGTTTGAGTTTAAGGAGATGCATTAACAGCGTCAGGAGCGATGTCAGGCAGCGGTGTGCCAACATTCTTACTAACATCAGGAACATCAACAGAAACTGTCCTTTCTGAGGATTGACTTGGGCCTGATGACGTTTGATCAAGAGAGGGGCTTGAACTATCAGCAGCTGGGGGCACAGAACTTGAAGTACCCTGCACAGGAATTGACTCACCCGATTTCAACAGCAAAGATGGCAAAGGTGCATCTTCATCGGCCAAAATATCCTCCTCATCAACCTCCATTGATGAATCCGGTGCCACCATGTTTTGAGGAGTAAGACGCTTCCTCTTAGCTCGAAACTTGCGAACCATCTTAACTTCGGAATCAGGAAAAAATAGAGTGACGTGTATCTCCTCCTTCTCAGCAACCAGTCCTTCCAGCGGAGCATAGTCAGAGTCATCACTGTCAGTCTTGTAGTTAACGTCTTCTACAACTGACATTTTTTCCAAAGAAATGTGTCTGGGCCCACCAGAATGACTTTTGGGAACGGCCTCCGGTAGGTGACCCGGATTAATCCCTCACCGATGTCGTGAGCGCTTCTGTAGGGGGTTCCCAATCCTTTCGCAATTTTTTGCAATCAAATTTTAAATTTGGCAAGTAATTGATATCAATCTCATTGCCAGGGTTACTTGGGAGAATGGCGGCGTAGGGTTCCACTCTATCACCAGCGGGCGTAAGAACCAGGTCGGTCGACGGACTTGGCTGTGATGACTGGGCAGATGAGACCTCAGTGTCAGGTCTCTGTGTTGGAGCAGACTCACCAACATTCGTATCAGCAATTGAGGGATTTTCGTGTTCGCCTCGAATATCGAGGGGAGTGTATCTTGGAAGAGTACCGGAGGTAGATCTATCCTCCCACGTCATCGCCTTCTCAGATGGCGAGAGAGAAGGCTTCTTTACCACTTTGATTTTTCTTGGACTCATCTTCTAAAGAGGAAAGGATTTGGTTTGGCTGAATGTGAAAGGGTTTCGTGCGGAGAGTATGTTTGATAGAAACGAGAGAAGTACCTGACACCTTTAAATAAAAAAAACTTAAACAATTGGTTAGTGTTACTGGGATAGTAGCGCTTACCTTAAGGCCTGAAAAATTAGAGAAGTGATAGGACCACTCTACAAGCCCACTCTACAATCTCACTCCTCTTTATTTAAACCATTAACACCAATTTAACAGTCCACTGACAACAACCCTTTAGACACAAAAATTCACAAAATAACTAAGTGCAACAATAGCTTAGGTCCACAAGACTCTGATTATAACCCACTTGACAATAAGACATCAAATAGATAATAAGATTTGAGTAAGAGAAAAATAGATTTTTGTTATGAGCATAGCTTTACCAAAAAAAACTTTAAGAACAAAATTCACCAAACATGCATGTCCTGAAGGTATGCCTAAATAAATGACCTAAAACAAGAAAATAAAAACAAATAAGGCTCATATCTGCAGTAGAGTGTTAGTTCTTTGTGTGATGGCATTGGTACTGACATCCAATCAACAAAGTCAATGAACTGACAATTCTTAACTCGGCGAATGACAAGGTCATTTGTAATTTGAGGATATTTATGTCCGGGAGTAACTCAAGACTCCACTTCATCAGCATACTAAGAATCCATAAACTGGGTTTTTTTTGAATTTCAGCACATTGGCAAGAAAAAAATAGTCATCCATGAATTGATGGCTGGGACATCCTTCAAACTTTTATCTCATTTTCTTTTGTGCACACCGAGAGAAAACTTGTTTATGCAAAAGTCAGCCCATAATTGTTTATTTTGAAATCTTTCAGTCCCCTTGACATCACACTCGAACCGTCAACGTTCCTGCATTTGTGAGTTTGTGCAAGTTCTACCATGTGTTATGAAAAATAAAATAAAAAAATGCCTGTTGAAATAGTATGCTTCAGCTAATGTTACTAGGGATGCTGTAGCATTTCCGGTAACAATAATTCAAATGACACATAAGCCGAGAGAATTCCTTAATCTGAAAAATCCCTCGTAGTCTAATGCTTTGGTAAATATGTTAGCAAGTTGATGTTCAGTTCCAATATGCTCAATACTCACAACATTTCTCTAAACCAAATCTCGAATGAAATGATGCCTGATGTCTATGTGTTTTGTTCGAGAGTGTTGTACAGGATTCCTTGAGATGTCAATTGCACTTGAATTATCACACAAGACAGTAAGGACACGACTTTGTAACCCATACTCCTCTATCATTTGTTTCATCCAGAGCAGTTAGGAGCAAGCACTACCTGCAACTACATATTCAGCTTCAGCAGTTGATAAAGACACACAACCCTGCTTCTTGCTATACCAAGAGACCAGATTGTTCCCTTAAAAGAAACACCCACCTGTCGTACTCTTCCTATCATCAGCATCACCTGCCCAATCAGAATCAGTATATCCAACAAGATTAGAATTAATGTCCTTAGTATACCAGATTCCTAGATTGCAAGTTCCTGCTACATATCTAATTATGCGTTTAAGCGCCTTTAAGTGAGTTTCTTTAGGGTTAGACTGATATCGAGCACACAAACAGACGCAATACATGATATCTAGACAACTAGTAGTTAAATACAGAAGGCTACCAATCATGCTCCTGTACACAGTGTGATCAACACTTTCACTAACATCGTCCCTTGACAGTTTTTGACTTGATCCCATGGGGGTCTTCATGTGCTTGGCACTGTCAAGTCCAAAGCATTTCACAAGACTCTTCGCATACTTAGCCTGGGAAAAAAAATTCCATTTTTAAATTGTTAATCTGTAAACCCAAAAAGAACGATAACTCACCTTCCATGCTCATCTCGAAGGTGGTAGACATGCTTGTCACAATGTTTTTCAGTAGCTCATCACAGTTTGATACAAACACAATATCATCAACATAGATTTGAGCAATTAGTATCTTGCGTTTGGTTTTCAAAATGAACAGAGTTTTATCTACTTCACCACGTTTAAAATTCATTTGAAGAAGATGTTGAGTGAGTCTCTCATACCAGGCCTTAGGAGCTTGTTTCAGTCCATAGAGGGCCCTTTTTAGTATGAAAATATAGTGCGATTTATGAGGATCTTCAAAACCCTTTGGCTGCTCAACATATGCTTCCTCATTTAAAACACCATTTAAAAAGTCACTTTTTATATCCATTTGGTGAAGAGTGATGTTTAAGTGACAAGCAGTTTCAAGCAGTAATCTAATTGACTCAATTTTAGTTACAGGAGCAAAAGTTTCATCAAAGTCTATACCTTCAACCTGAGTATAACCTTGAGCTACAAGACTGGCTTTTTTTATTACTATATTCCCCAATTCACCAGTCTTGTTTCTGAAGATCCACTTTGTTCTAATGACATTTCCACCATTTGGTTGTGGTACCAAGTCCCATACGTCATTTTTGGCAAACTGGTCTAATTCTTATTGCATGGCATTTATCAAGTACTCATCTCTGAGAGATTCCTCCACTTTCTTGGGATCTATGGTGGACACAAAACAAGATTAATTGGTTAGTGAATAACATGAGGCCATACTACCGGTTTTACCATTTCCTTGAAATTAATCTGTTTCTTTCGTGTGCTTCTTTCGTTCAAAGATCCAATGACTTGGGATGTAGGATGAATCCTCTGTATCCTGGAGGGTATATCTCTGTCCAGAGGTGCAGAGATTACTCCATCTAACTGGTCTTCTTCAAATTTAGCGGTTTCACCATCAGTGTCTGTATGCACCTGCGATGTTGGTTCAAGTGTTGCAGCATTTTTAGTAACACTTGGTGCAGATTCAGATAGTTCCCTTGGAGTGATTAGGGGAAACAACTGTGGACTTTAAATCAGATCAATCACATCATCCTCAATAGTGTTTCCAGAGATAGCTGCTAATTCATCAAACCTGACGTTCACAGACTCAAGCATAGTACGTGTTCTTAGATTAAAAACCCTGTAAGCGTGGCTATTTACTAAATATCCCATAAAGACACACTTGTCACTTTTAGAATCAAATTTGGTTAAGTGGGATCAATCATTCAATACATAGCATACGTAACCAAAAACATGAAAATAGTTCAGGATAGGTTTATTTCCAACAAGGAGCTCATGGGGTGTTTTGCAAGTCCCTACCCTAAATTAGACTCGGTTAGAAATGTGACATACTATGTTAAGAGATTTTGCCCAAAACCTTTTTGCCAGACTTTTTGAAATTTACATGGTTCGAGCCATTTCATGTAAGGACCAATTTTTGCGCTCAGCTATTCCGTTTTGTTGAGGCGTAATTGGTGAGGAGAACTCATGAGAAATTCCGTATTTATCACAAAAGTTCTGAAAAAATTAGTTCTCAAACTCTTTACCATGATCGGTTCTAACTCTACCAATTTGCAAGGAAGATTTGTTACTGACACGTTTGGACAGTTTTCGAAAACTTTCAAAGGTTTCAGATTTTTCACGGAGAAACTCAATCCAGGTGAACCGATAGAAATCACCAACAATAACAAATGAGTATTTCTTACCACCCATACTTTCTACCTCTATAGGACACATAAGATCCATGTGAAGCAGCTCCAGGCACCGAGTTGTGTTGAAGTGTTGGGTCACTGGATGAGACACCTCGGTTTGTTTCCCCCTTTGAAAATCACCGCATACGGTTGGGTTGTTGATGACCAGCTTGGGAATTCCTTTTACAGCTTCTGACTTGACAAGTTTACTCATCATTTTGTAATTGACGTGTCCCATATTTTGATGCCACAATTCGGACTCAGATGATTGTGCACTTTGACACCAGATCTTGTTGTTTACTTTGTAGCAGTTGTTTGTGGTTCGAGTTTCGGCGAGGATGCATCGTTCAGAGTTTTCAAATACTTCACAGGTGTCTCGGCTGAACTTTACATGAAGATCATCATCGCAAAGTTCACTGATGCTTATGAGGTTGGCAGCTAGACCTTTGACAAGCAACACATTCTGAAGTTTAGGTAACCCTTCAACATTCAGAGTTCCTTTTCCTATAATCTGACCATGAGCACCACCACCGTATTGAACTTTGCCTCCTTTGTGCTAACAACATTGGTCAAGTGTTCAGCCGACCTGTCATGTGTCTGGAGCACCCGCTGTCAAAATACCATGAGACTTCAACTCCGGACTTCAGGGAGATGTAAATCATGTTGCACTGGGTGTCTTCCTTCTTTACCCACACCATTCTGTTTTTGTGAGTGGTGTTAGTCCTAATGTTGGGACATTTCTTCACTGGCATTATTTTACCGGGGGATGATGCTCTTTCTTACTTGAGTTTCTTACAGAATGGTCTGATGTGACCCGGTTTTGAGCAGTGATGACAGATGTAGGTACGCTTTCTTCACTTGATTTTGTCCACAGAGATAGATCCTTAGGAGGATTTGTCACCTTCTTTGACAAAGTCTGGAGCCTCAAACCCTATCCCATGGTTGATCCAGTGTTGAGTTTCTTGAGTGTCATCATAGCTGCTGAGAGTTCCCCCTGGTTCTATCAAGTTCTTTTTCTCGTTTGGTCAAAAGAGCTTCTAGATGCAACACCACGAATTTCTATTCCTTGTCTGCTTGTGTTAGTCTCTCATTTTCTTTAGAGAGAAATTTGACCTTCAGGAGAAGTTTGCACCAATTTTCATACAGCTCTTTGTAAGCCGTATCAAAATCTTCATCCTCATCGCTTTCAGTTGTGGTGACTGAGTTTAGACACACAATGTTACTCATACTGTCAGTGTCATCCCAGAGAACACAGGCGTTCATGGCAGCAACCACCTCGGTTTCTTTTGATTCCACGTCATCCTCTCCATCACTCATGGCGATAAAATTCTTCTTCCTTAAGGTATTGGTACACTCATACTTATAATGTCCAAATCCTCTGCACTCATGACACTGAACATTGTCAAAGTCCTTGGTACTGTTTTGATTCCTGGGTTCAGATTTCACACAAAGGTGTTGAATCTTTTCTTTGGAACCTGTTGGAAGACTGTCCCAAGGGTTGAGGAGTGCTGGGCTCAGATGCGGACTTGAGGTGCCTGTTCAAGGATTTTCTTGAGATGTTCTTTTTCTTCAGGAAATCACCGAATTTTCTGGTGATGAGAGCAATGCCATCCACATCTAAATTTGCATACTCAGCCTCGTATGCTATGGCAACAAGGTCAAGGTCTTCGTTTTCAGAATCTGGGGCAGAAATGAGGGCAATGCTCCTCCCTTTTGGTTGCTTGATTTCTAATTCCATCTCATAAGTATTTAGTGAACCAACAATTTTATCAAAACACATGACAGAAGTGTCTTTGGCTTCTTCAATAGCCGCGATCTTCATATTGAATTTTTCCGTCACTGATCGCAGGAATTTGCTTACAAGCCTTTCATTTGAGATAGGGGATCCCAGAGATTGACATTCATTTGCAATGTCAAGAAGTTTTGCATTGTAGCTGGCAATGGTTTCACTTTCCTCCATTCTTAGCACTTCAAATTGTGTTGCCAGTATTCTTAGTTTGGTTCTTTGGACTCCTCTGGATCATTCACAGAAGAGTTGTAGTGCCTCCCATGCTTCTTTGTCTGTCTGTATATTGGAGATGATTCTGAACAAGGACACATCCACAAAGCTCTAGATGGCATTTAGGGCTTTGGTGTTGGCATTTGAGTAGCCAGTTCTTCAACAGTCCAATCAACCTCATTTTTCAAAATGATGTCACCGTCCGGATCATCTCTCCTGGGAGCCTCCCATCCAGTTAGAATTGCACGCCATGATCTTTCGTCCATCTTCTTTATGTATGCTCGCATCCTGACTTTCCAAATTGTGTAGTTTTTTCCATCCAACACAGGAGGTCGGATTGCAGCGTTCATTACAGTATCCTTTGTTTTCCTTCAAAGTCCGCAGGAATCTCACTTAGTAGAGTCAAGTGATCGCTCTGATACAAATTGAAGGTTTTGAAGGTCTTCAATAACTTGTATGAACGTCAATGTTAGTAATTATGTTGAAACACTCTTACTAACATATGTGCAGAAAGATAAATCAACAATGATTTTTGCCTATGAGTTAAAACAACTCACAGAACGCGACCGTAGGCCAAAAGATATATTACTAGAAATGTTTACAAATCCAACGAAAAGGATTCTAGTAACATTACAAAAAGACGAAAAAGAAATTGCTCCTAAAGTTCTTCTCGTTCAAACAAGTATGAACTCAAAGAATAAACATGAAAACGGAGCAAGAGTGCTGTAGTAGGGTTTCTGTTTTTCTCCTCCTTGCAGTCGTAATCTTCAATGAAAACGTCAAGTACTACTTATAGCTCAACTTCATTGAAAGAGTCCTTGTTCCACATAACAAGGTTTTGATAATTATCTCTTAAGACATTCTAAGAGATAAAGACTCTTTTATCTACTAACATTCTAACTAACACTAGAGTTTAGATAGGCAAATATTCTTAAAATAAATAACTTAATTAATAGGATTAAAAACCCCCCGTGAACGATAATCCTATCACCTCATACTATGAAAAATGGAATCAATGTCAGTTATGGTCCTTCATAATGTTCTGCAACTCGATTCATGATAAATTACTGTAAGAAATATATCATAAATTTCATTGAAGATTTACGAAGTTATTATAGTAGAAGTAGTTGAGCATATGTACAATCTGCTATAACTATAGATTAGGAAAAGAATAAAATATCCCATAATTATGCATCCATCTAAATCTTAAAAATAATAAATTCAAATATAATCATTTATTTAATGTTAGTGTTGAACACTGATTTCCTGTGATCCTTGGTGATATTTTCAATGATCTTTACATATATCTCAACACTTCCCCTTAAGCTGGTGAAAGCTCAAGTTCGCGAACCCATGTATGCCAAATAGTGTATATATCATACCTTGTCCGGTTATCCCTATGACGTAGCTATAAACGTCCACATAATCCCCCATTACTTGAAGCTGCATACATGTTCGTTCACAGCAATGTCTACCCCTGCAAGAAATTGCTCTCACTGATAAAACTAGATACAACATGCATGTTCACAACAATGTCTAACGAAAAGACGGAAAGGAGAAGACAAATCTCACTTGTAAGAGCCATTGTTCCCGTAATCAGCATTGCCAGAACTTCCAGAACAAGAAACAAGAAGAAATCCCACTTTGTCTTTCTGTTCCAGATGAAAAAAAACAAATTAGAACATGAAACACAAATTTATATATTTGTAGAACTGAATTTGAGACGAACAGTAAATTAGGGGACTATGTCACTCGAGAAAATGGGAACTCAACCAGCTATGATGAAAAGACTGTTCCTGTCATCATCATTCCACTCAGAACATCATAAAATACAAATTTCAAATTAATTGTCAGAAATAAGGAAATTCGTGCTAGCTACAAGCATAACAATTACAATTTAATTAATGATTAAAAAAACAATAAATGTCAAAGCACCTTGCCAATGAAATTTGAAACCTATGGGCAATGATGGTCAAATTGTTCAACACAACGATCACAAGTGGAATAATGTTTTGCACGAAGAGGCCGAACAATCTGACAAAGCAAAAGAGAGTCAATTCTCATGAAGCAAATTACATTTTAAAACTTTTGTCATGAAAATTCTTCTTGTTCTCTTTAGCACAGGTGTCACTACGGATTAGTAATACCTTGTAAGTTGCACAGAGCTGAGACCAATCTCCATCAAGCAAAGCAGGAGTACTAATCTCAATCTTAAGAAAAGGTTCCAAAACAAAACAAATGAAATTAATACAATAAAAAGTCAATAAGAGATCCAACTACGAAATGGAAAGGTAAGCTCTTTTAATTCAAATATAGGGCTCAAGTCCGTAGATGGTGAGGGTCACAACATGCAAGTCGGAATGATGGAACTAGTCTTCATCCGAAAAGTCAAAGTGCGAAGATGGCTTCACAAAAATGAAAATATTTCACTGAAAAGAAACCAACACTAAACAGGTTGCGACTGATTATCACGTATTTGTCCTTGTTTTTATTAGTATTTTAGTTAGTTTTTCTTATTATTTTTGGTATAAGTTGGGTAGTTTGAGCTTAATTTCGTATTTTTATACTTCCAGCTTATTTTATCGTATTTTGATAATAATTGATGTAAATAGTTGATTAATCGTTGTTTTTCACCTTACAGCTAAGTAACCGGAAGAGTTCAGCGCGTAAATAGATGAAGTTTGATGTTTGAGAGTCGAGAATGAGCTTTCCGGTAGAAGAGTAGCAGAAAGTTCGAGAAAATGAGACGTACAGCAAGTAGCGCCGATCGACGCGAGAGTCAATGCTACGTAGACGCGACCTTGGCCCGCTATGATCGACACTATGTCGACGCAATGTCGACGCAACTCTCTGTTACGTCGATCCATGCCCGCGTCAGTCGACGCCCCTACCCAGTCGATGCGCACACACCGACAGCGTCGACGCCGAGCCCCTGTCCGCGTCAGTCGACGCCCGCTGCTGAAACACGTTTTTAGGGTTTCTTGTGCGCCAACTCATGCAATAACTATAAATACCCTTCATATTTCGGCTTGGGAGGAGATATACGCCTACCTAGGGTTTGAGAGCACAAAAATAACACATCTACACCTTCCATTACGTAGTTAGAGATCGAGATTGAAGATCCAAGTTCCTTACGTTCAAGATTCGCTTCAAATCAAGATTGACGTTCCAACTCCGGATTCGCTGGAGATTTTTACCGTTCTTACTAGTCTCAATAAGTCTTCTAAACTCTCTCTTAGTTAATTTTCTAGCTGGATTCTTTAGTTAAACTCTTAATCAACTTCTTAGTTAATTCTAGGTTTAGATAATATTGTTCTTGATTTACCTTATGCTTGATACTTGGGATATTTTGGATTATTTAGTTCTTAAATCTTCAGTTTTAAATTGCGTTTCTTTCATGCTTGGTTGTCTAAGATTTTAATTCAAGTTATTTTGCAATTTGGTTAATGCTATTGATTGCTTATGTTAGTGAATTTACTCATGTTTCTTAGATCCGTTGTTGCTAGTCACTTGCTAGTTATGCTATTTGATTACGTTTATGATAATTGATTATCGTTGCGTTTTAATTCTAGGTTAAATTGCCATTAGATAATTTTGTAGTTCTGAAGATTAAGTAATTAAAATTAGTTTAATTTATGCTTTTAAATTCTAGTTGGTAAAATTTAGTTAAGTTAATTATATTTATTTAAGTTCATACTTTTCGAATTAGTAGTTAATAATCAAAAACAAACAAAACCCCCTAATTGTACAAGTTTTCGTGTTACTTTTGTGATTGAACAAACATTTGGGATTTCGATTGCATGTTCCTTGAGATCGACCCGGTTTTAACTTACCAACCTACATGCGAACTCGTACTCTTGCGAGCGAGCTTTTGAATAATTGATAAATATTTATAAAGTAGGAACATAAAAGTTCGAATCAGCGACTTACACCATATCTCATGATTCTGGATCATGTATATTCATTCTGATATAGCCAGGATCCTTGCTAAACATGTGAGGGTTTAAAGAGAAGAAAAAAACAAAAATTAGGCGCACTGATCGATCCCAGTACATTGAACAATCAAAAGATTTGTTTGCAAGAAGAAATAACTGTTGCAAAGACACTAATCCTTGAACAAATCTTAGTTGCATGACGATTGAGTAATCAAGCATCACAATGTGTGGCTTGAAGTATGTATTAACAAAGCTCGAAGTATTTAAAAGAAATCTCAATAAGAATGCAACTCATGATCAACAAATATATAACACCAGCAGCGTTTAAACAAACACAGGCAAATTATGTATGGCTTAAGGTTATCAGCTGCAGGTGCATTTTAACATCAAAGTAATATTAATATTTTTCGATACCAACATAACATAGCTTTTGTTACAAAAATATCCATTAGGTTATAAAATTTAAAAAAATGAAAGTTTCAGGTGAGGGCATTTTCAAAATTTCAATCCATGTCTCCATTATATCTACCCTATATATTAATGTAAAATCCTCCTATCCTATGTGTCTACTCCCCATGCTTCGTTAGTTTTGGAAAAAAATTTGGTGCTTCGGTGTCATCCGAGCCTAATATTAACCCAATTTAGTATTTTTCCTTTTTATATATTTACCTACTTTAATACTTTCCTAATATTATATTTTGCCTAATTCAATATTTTTCTTTTATTAAATATTACCTAGTATAATATTTTCTTTAACATATTTCCAATTCAATATCTTACTTTTATTCTTCTATTATAAAAATATGAAAAATTTATTCTAATTAGAAAAATTCTATATAAATTAAATTAATTTTTATTTACAATAAAAGTTAAAATAATTTTATTATAATTCTAAATATTTATTTAAGAAAAATATGAGTTATATAAAGTTATTACAAAAGGAAAGTAAATATAAAAATATAAACTTAAAATTTTTTATCTAATCCCAATATAATAAATTGAAATAATATTAAAAATATATATGAAAAATTATTGTTACACCAAACAAAAAACAAAAAAAAAAGTGAAACAAAAAACATAACATAATACTAATACTAAGGGAAAATCTCATTTTTGGTACATTATGTTGGCCACTTTCCAGAAAAGGTACGTGATGTTGGCCAACATCAAACTACATACATTAAATTGGCAAATTTATCAAATTTGGTACAAAAAAAAGCCCAATCGGGCTTTGATGCTTACATGACATGATTTAATCATTTCTTATCATTTTAAATTTAAAAATTAATTTAAAAACTGATTTCTTATCATTTTTAATTTAAAAATTAATTTAGAAATTAATTTTTTATCATTTTAAAATTATTTTAAAAATTAATTTAATTTAAAAATTAATTTTTTATCATTTTTAATTTAAGAATTAATTAAAAAATAATTTCTTATAATTTTAAAATTAATTTAATTTAAAAATTAATTTTTAAATTAAAAATGATAAGAAATTAATTTTTAAATTAATTTTTAAATTAAATTAAGTTTTGAATTAATTTTAAAATGATAAGAAAATAATTTTTTAATTAAATTTATTTTTAAATTAATTTTAAAATGATGATATTATTTTAAATTAATTTTAAAATGATAAGAAATTAATTTTTTAATTAATTTTTAAATTAAAATGATAAGAAATTAATTTTAAATTAATTTAAAATAATAATAAATTAATTTTTAAATTAAAAATGATAATAATTAATTTTTAATTAAAATTAACTTTTGAATTAATTTAAATGATAAGAAATTAATTTTTAAATTAAATTAATTTTAATATGATAAGAAATTAATTTTTAAATTAAATTAATTTTTAAATTAATTTTAAAATGATACGAAATTAATTTTTTAATTAATTAATTTTTATATTAATTTTTAAATTAAATTAATTTTTAAATTAATTTTAAAATGATAAGAAATTAATTTCTAAATTAAATTTTAAATTGAAAATGATAAGAAATCAGTTTTTAAATTAATTTTTAAATTAAAATGATAAGAAATGATTAGATCATGCCATGTAAGCATCAAAACCCGATTGGGCTTTTTTTTACCAAATTTGATAAATTTGCCAACTTAATGTATGTAGTTTGATGCTGGCTAACATCACGTACATTTTCTGGAAAGTGGCCAACATAATGTACCAAAAATGAAATTTTCCCCTAATACTAATAATAAATTATTATGCATAGAAAAATAAATATTAAATATATTCTAAATCTCTTTATCTAATTCAAATATAATGCATTGATACATATATTATATATCTGCCCGAGCAAATTAGTATTTCACGCAAAGAAAATTAAAATAATATTACATATACTACAAGTTAGATGCACGATATTTTTTCAATAGAATTATCAGTGTCTTATAAATTTTAATTTTTTATATCACATATTCACATGTAACACGCGAGTGTTGTATATTTTATATTTTTTCAAACTCAATTTTGTACGGGTCTCCCCGTCATGTTTAAGGTATATTGATATGCTTTACAACTAATTTCATGACTTAATGTAAAAAAAAACTTGAAAAATTCTCTATTCTGAAAATCAGTCTTATTGTGATTAGAACAAATTATGTTCTTGATATATCACAACTAATTTCGTGACTCGCGGTAAAAAACTTGCAAAATTGTTAATTTTGAAAACCAGTCTTACTGTAATTAGAACAAGTAATGTTCTGATTTGTGTGTAAGAATTATTTATTGTGAAAACAAAACAAAGAATGTTACAGTTTGTATGTACCATTTTCAATATTATTCTTTTGGTGTTTTTAATGAATATTACTCTTTTCAAATCCCGCATAATATGCGTATGTCTGCTTCGCATGCTTTGTTTGACAAATAAGAGTTATGGTGTTTCGATTGCTTAGGTTTCATCCGAGCCTAATATCTACTTAATTCAATATTTTCTTTTTATTTTATCTCACCTAATTTAATCTTTTTATTTTATTGTATTTTGCCCAATTTAATAAATTTTTTTATTATATTTTATCTAATTCAATATTTTTCTTTTATTATCCTAATATAAAAATACAAATAAGTCATAAAACTAGTAGAAAAGATCTAAGTTTGTTATTTTAATTATAAGACATAAGATATAATTTAAATTAAAAGGTTATTATGAAATTAATAAATAAGTAGTGTTTATAATAAATATTAATATAATTTTGATTTTATAATTTTAAATATTCTATATAGGTAAAATAAGATTTATTTGAAATAATCTAAGTATGTAACTAAATATTGGTAAAGAATTCGATCTAACATAAAAATATAAAATTATATAATAATAATAATAATAATAATAATAATAATAATAATAATAATAATAATAATTAAATATTGATTAGACATCGGTACAATGCGACACGAGTTGAGAGTATGACATCCGTTTAGATTTTAAAAGTATGTAAGTAATATTATTAACGAATTAAATCTAAGCATTAAAATACAAAATAACGTAATAATAATTAATAAGTAGAGACTAGGCACGAGTTTATAATGTGACTTCTTTTGAATTTTCATAAGTATGTAAATAAAATTATTAACGAATTGATTCTAAGCATGAAAATAAAAATTTAATAATTATAATAATTAATAAATAAATTAGACATGTACAAGGCAAGGTTGAGAATACATCATTTGGATTTCTCATTTTACATAAAAATTTGTAATTATCGCAAATATTTTTTAGATTTATCTTTTGACAAACCCTGTGTAATACACGAGTATTAAACTAATATATATATATATATATATATATATATATATATATATATATATATATATATATATATATAGGGTTGGGTTCCGGTGAGAATGGGTCCGTGGGTGAGAAATGAGAATAAATCCTAACCATTATATCTAATCTAATCTAATGGATTAGATTTAATCAAATAAATTGAAATCCCTAATAAAGCTTTAAAAACCCAAACATCCCTTCACGACGCAGAAGCCAGAAAAACCAAACCTCCCTTCACGATGCAGATGCCAGAAAACCCTAACCTCCCTTCACGACGCAGAAGCCAGAACCCGTTCACAACGCCAACCCATTCACGCCAACCCCTTAACGACGCCAACCCGTTCAGACTTCAATCAAAAAGTAATTTTATCGAGAAATTCATTCCAATTCCTTTAAATCCTATTCGAATTTAGGTTTTGGCCGGAGTAATAGAGATTGGCGTGACAATCCTGTTCGAATTTAGGGTTAGGTCAGAGTATCCTGTTCGATTTTGGAGGTTCCTATTCGATTTAATTTTTTCTTGGTTCAATTTTGGTTGCAAACTGATGGCTTCAATCTTGAACGAATCAGGTAATATTTTATTTTAAATTAGTGGAGTTGATATGATTTTTGATTTTGTATTTTTTTTGAGTTAACCACTGCATGTCGTCGTTTGTGGTTGCTGTCTGGTTTTTTTGTGCACAACTCAGTGTCCGTTTGTGCACATTAATGTGTTCTCTTGTGCACGTCCGTACTGAATGGTGTTTTGCACTGTGTCATGAAGTCTTAAAAAAAAATCTGTACATGTCGTCGTCGTCTGTGGTTGTCGTCTGATTTGTTCGTGTACAACTCAGTGCCAGTTTGTGCACATTAGTGTGTTCCATTGTGCACGTCCGTGCTGAATGGTGTTTTGCACGTGTCGTGAAATCTTAAAAAAATTTGTACATGTCGTCGTTTGACGTGGTTGCTGTCTAATTTGTTTTGTGCACAACTCTGTGCCAGTTTGTGCACATTAGTGTGTTCCATTATGCACGTCCGTGCTGAATGGTGTTTTGCACGTGTCGTGAAGTTTTAAAAAAAATCTGTACATGTCGTCGTCTGACGTGGTTGCTGTCTGATTTGTTTTGTGCACAATTTAGTGTCAGTTTGTGCACATTAGTGTGTTCCCTTGTGCACGTCCGTACTGAATGGTATTTTGCACATCTCGTGAAGTCTTAAAAAAATCTGTACATGTCGTCGTCTGATGTGATTGTTGTCTGATTTGTTTTGTGCACAATTCAGTGTCAGTTTGTGCACATTAGTGTGCTCCATTGTGCACGTCCGTGTTGAATGGTATTTTACATGTGTCGTGAAGTCTTAAAAAAATCAGTACATGTCGTCGTCTGACGTGGTTGTTGTCTGATTTGTTTTGTGTACAATTCAGTGTCAGTTTGTGCACATTAGTGTGTTTCCTTGTGCACGTCCGTGCTGAATGGTGTTTTGCACGTGTCGTGAAATCTTAAAAAAATTTGTACATGTCGTCGTTTGACGTGGTTGCTGTCTAATTTGTTTTGTGCACAACTCTGTGCCCAGTTTGTGCACATTAGTGTGTTCCATTGTGCACGTCCGTGCTGAATGGTATTTTGCACGTGTCGTGAAGTTTTAAAAAAAAAATCTGTACATGTCGTCGTCTGACGTGGTTGCTGTCTGATTTGTTTTGTGCACAATTTAGTGTCAGTTTGTGCACATTAGTGTGTTCCCTTTGTGCACGTCCGTACTGAATGGTATTTTGCACATCTCGTGAAGTCTTAAAAAAATCTGTACATGTCGTCGTCTGATGTGGTTGTGTCTGATTTGTTTTGTGCACAATTCAGTGTCAGTTTGTGCACATTAGTGTGCTCCATTGTGCACGTCCGTGCTGAATGGTATTTTACATGTGTCGTGAAGTCTTAAAAAAATCAGTACATGTCGTCGTCTGACGTGGTTGTTTTCTGATTTGTTTTGTGTACAATTCAGTGTCAGTTTGTGCACATTAGTGTGTTTCCTTGTGCACGTCCATGTTGAATGGTGTTTTGCACGTGTCGTGAAGTTTTAAAAAAATCTGTACATGTCGTCGTCTGATGTGGTTGTTGTCTGATTTTGTTTTGTGCACAATTCAGTGTCATTTTGTGCACATTAGTGTGTTCCCTTGTGCACGTCCGTACTGAATGGTATTTTTCACGTGTCGTGAAGTTTTAAAAAAATTTGTACATGTCGTTGTCTGATATAGTTATCGTGTGATTTGTTTTTCTGTCGTGTTATATATGGCATGTATTGTTTTGTGCACTGATTGAATGCGAGCTTTTGCAGGTGATGTTGAATGTTCTTCCCACAATTCTGAGTCTGTTCGACAAACTATGGTCATGACACCTAACTCTTATTTTTAGCGTTCAAGACTATGTAAAAGAAAGGAGCAATTGGCAGAGTTCAAGACCCTTCATATTATTTCTTTATTTTTATTACTCTTAATTTTGCGACGTAGGTTGTGCACAAACAAGTATGATTTTTTGCACAACCGATCAATAAATTTTGCACAATAGTGAAATAATTTATGCACAATGGTATTTTATAAATTCCTATTTTAGGTGATGGTCTTTTGGGTATTTCGTACAAATTAATTTGACTATAGTTTTGTTTGAGATTCAGAAATAAGATATTTTTGGCGTTTTCTTTCTCTATTTGCTTGTTATCTTGTATTTAAATATGTTTACATATTTCCTTATCGTACATCGACAATGCTTAATTTGGGTCTAATGACAAATCCAACCCGATGATCGGATTGTAATGATATCATTTACACAAGTAATGCAATAACATATGTCCAACCAAAAGTCCAACCATCGAAGTTAAAAATTTGGAAACTTAAATATTTGCCTTTCCCTCACCAGGACCATTATTAAAAAATTTAAATATGCAACACACAGCTTTATTGAGTCGCAAAAAATTTCTTCTACTTATGAACAAACAGAACAACAAGAAATAGACATCAAAACATAATAAATATTATGTTCCAGTTTCTTCTACTTAGACAAGAGTGCTTACACAACAAAAGATACAAATATACATTAGTCATAAAAAAAAAGTGAATGCACTGCACATTTTATAAATTAGTACACCTTCAGAATCATGCACAGTAGTTCAGTTGAGACTGCACAGTAGTTCAGTTGAACATGCACAATAGTTTAGTTGAAACTGCATAATAAATATTGCGGACTGACAAATATTCTGCTGAAGCATGTTGTAACTATTTTTGAATAAACACATATTTAACATCCATTTTGAATACAATAAACCTTGCAAGGATGTAAGAATATATGTAACATTTCATTCATCACATACTACAAAACAATCATTTAATAAAAGAAAAACAAAAATAAAAAATAAAGAAAAGAAAATAGTAGAAATGGCCTGAGAGTTCATTGGCACTAACAAACACCTAACATCCACAATTTTTACTAAGTTCTTGCACTTTTGTGCACCCAACAATGCACAATATCTAATGTTTAACAACCGACATACCATAAACTCTACAAATATCCTACATATACTTAGTTCTTCACACCATAAACAAAAAATCATGCCCCAATATAATATAAATACTCACAAAAGAAAGAAAAAATAGTGATGCTAAATTGCATTGACAATTTTTCTTTTTGAACTCAGTCTTTTGATCAAGTTTCTTCGCCATGTAACCCGGAATATCATTTGCCTCTTTTATGTTGATGCAGATACATACAAATCTTCTTTAGAGTAACAATGACTACGTGGCAGAGGAATCCCAAAACCATCTTTTTGCGCTATTTCTATCTACAACACCAACGTCATTCACTGGGTGACTAAAACTGCAAAATTATAAAGTTCACGCGCATTAGCCATAAATAGATCAAGAGATCAAAGTTTAACTACATTCGCATGAAATGCATATTAATGTAAATGATTTTGCACATTAATTATTAACTCCTTGCACATTAAATATAAAATATCAAAACCACAAAATATTAGAATTCAAATTCAAATTTTGCTGATATGCTTTGTTTTTCACTTGTGAGTCTTATTGTTTTCTTCCCATTGAAGTCTTCAACAGAGAGCATTTTATCAATGACCATAAAACAAACTAATCCATACAAGTTACACAAACGAGAAAAGTAACAAATTATCATTAGAAACCGAAAACACCACCAATTTGCATCCATTTAACTGACAAGCTCCAATAAATCATCATCCTACTATTATACGTAAAAAGATAATATATTTTTATCGTAAAATCATAATACTCCATTTACGATATCACATAAGTCAATGATTGATTGGCAACTACTTGTCCTGTCATTTAAAAAAAATCCAAAATATCGTTATTTACACCAATATCATTTAGGGTATTCAACAACAATCTGCATATACAAATCATAGAATTACCACCTCCATTTTGATGCAATATATCAGCCGATTTCATTCAAATTGATAAAATCAAGATATAAGCATGGCTAAATGGCTCAAGTAAACCCAATCTTCATACCAGGTTATACAAATAATTATTTTTTAAAAAATTATATTTTTGCTTACTATATAACATAAAGGAAGAAAACAAACATGATTGTAAATCTATTTGTAACCCAAATTCAACAACATAATTAGAAGATTTTACGAGCAACCATAAGAAAACTAGTCCACGGACACATTTACATCTACATACACAGATCAATATGTCAACATAAGCAAAAATTAATAAAAGCATGATAGAAAACTAATTGATAGTGCGAAGAAGGAAAATATTGTGCTGAGTAAACACATTAATTTCGACGAATTATATTGAATATCCAAATTAATCTCAATCATCCAATACTAGAAAATGAAAATAATTTATAGCTTACCAATTAGAAATAYTCAAAAATACTAAACCCTGATAACTCAAATGAGTTACAGATTTGATAACACAGAACCACATACCTTCTTTCTTGGATCTACGATYTTGAATCAMAAACAAAGGGAAACATACCAACATTYTTGGTGGGTGGATTATCATTTYTTGATTGAGATTTATGAGAGTTTGTCCCATTATATGCTTTGAAATTCTAAATAAGTTGTGCGTATACTCTAGGGTTTTGGATTTTTGAAGTAAGGGAGGATTCTAGATAAATTGTGCATATAATCTAGGAGTTTGGGTTTTTGAAAGAAGAAGAGAATTTTGGAAGCAGATGAAATGTTCGAATCTGTATCTGTGCAATCTATGCGTGATGAGGGGCCAAGACAGAGATAAATAAGAATGTCGCCATATTTCATATAACTACAAAAATGTCACCGAATAAATTAAAAAAAAAGGTTTAAAATTAATAGTTAGGATTTATTCTCATTTCTCACCTAAGGATCCAATAATCTCACGACCCATGATAGCTATTTATGTTCCAGAAGATAAATGAATACGATAAACTTTTCAGATATGTTTAAACATTGCAAATAACCTACAACTAACCTGCTACATCTATAAAATAGAACTAAACCGGCTGTCGCCAAGAATACACCCATCCATGCAAAAAGACCAAAGCCAGCTGTTAATCAAGAAACATGAATTCTTAATCCGAAAAAAGAAAATGGCAATGCTCAATGACATCAGAAAACTCAGGACAAGATACCCATAATAACTGAATGTATATATGCCACACGCATCATGAAGATTATACACCAAAGTAATGGGGCAATTCCTAACTTTGAAAGCTTGCCCAGGAAGCTGTTGCTATCCCACCATTTGTCAAACAACTTTCTAGCATTACCCTACAAATTACATCTACACAATATTATAAGATAGCTAGTTCATACATTGGCAAATATCTAACTAAAAGATAATCATTGGAATCAGTGTTATTAGAGTCGCGCCTGGGGAGCGAGACTCGAAGGAAAACGGCTCCAGCAATCTGAGAGCGACACAAGTTTAAGAGGAGCACGCCTCTGAGCGCATCTGCTTCCCGAGGTGTTTTTCTTTTTAGTTTAAAATTAGTGTTAGGAAACACGCTTTTAATTTCACTACTACCCAGCCTTACACTTTTAACTACAAATACACTTTTAACATTATTACTACTACATATATACTTTTTATAAGTTTCATATGGCTCGTATTTTAAGTTTTTTATTAATATAGATGGAAAATTATTATTTAAAATGTGAATATATGCTATTAATGTTATGTCCGGGTTAATTCAAGTATACCCAACAGAAAATGCCACATTTGAAGGTGGAACCAATCACAATCAAAAATAATATGTATAAACCACCTCACAAAACTTGCCTCAAGTAGTTAATACCCAACGCCAGGTTTTATAGTTATGAATCTAAGCCTTTACGAAACAATTGGCTCATCAACACAGCCTCCAAGATACTAAGCTTACAGTAACTGGTTATTCATATATACAACCATAAATTCAACCAGTCATATTGGTTCTTTATATTTCTAGTAGAAGTTTCTCTTTAGGTTTAAAGCAATAAAAAAGCAAAAGAGAGCATTCATTGATGCCAAATATATTACTGCTCGAAAATCTTCTAGCAAAGATTAATCTGCCCACCTTGGAGAATTTCATGAATAACCTCCACTTGCTAATTTTTTCATCAAAGGTTTTGTAATTTGCAGTGAATCCATTTTGCACTTTAACATATGACTGATAAATTTCTCTTCCAGAATTCCACGTCCTTTCAAGGAGGCTAAACATAGAAATGGCCATCAAGATGTATATTAAGTTTCATTTCATAAACCCACCATATGGGGTTCTAAAGATACGAGTAACTGTAACATAACTCAAAGCAACAAGTTCAAATAACTGAATTCATAGACCTTTGTGATGAGGAGCTAACATAAAGATTCATATAGCATGATGGAAATAAAGAAAGTCGCAATCATTGTAAAAGTTAAAGCAGGTAATTATTTATAGTATTAGGTACATCAATGTATTTATTTATGTCTTAGAGACAGGTGTCGAACAACATTGACTAAGTTCAAACTGGAAAACAATCTTAAAAAGATATATCAAATCTTGCCCCTGTTAAACATGGTTCCACCATCTTATACAAAAATAAGAACAACATACAATCAAAGGATCGTTTAGGCGATGTCTGTTTTAATTTTGTTTGTCCTATGGAGAATTTAGAGAAAAATCAAGTGGCTTGTCAATTTAAAGAGAAAAATAGGGAAAAAACACTTTTGCACAAACAGAATAAATGGTGTCCTCGTCTTATTATGGCCATTCATGGACAGTGGAACAGGATGCTCAAGGGCAACTAAGAAATTGAGAAACCGAATACTGAACTAAGAAAAGCATCTTGTATACACAGGTGAACTCCAAAATTGTTTTACAGTGGTTAACAATAAAAAGTTAGTAGAAAAACACAGGCCAACACTTAAAGGCATTATCGTCCTACTAACAATTATAATTGATACGTCACTAAAAATCCTTACGTAATATATGTGGGTATTTATAGTAAGTGACCTCATTCCATGGAATGAGCATTTCTTATGGGAGGTGAGCGAGCTGGTTGCTATCTTTTGGGTGGTTAGCGAGCTGGTTGGTTTCTTTTGGAAGTGAGCAAGCTGGTTTGAAAAGTAGTGACCTCGAGTATGAGGATGAGTTCTCATATAGGGTCGCGACCTCTTATATTTTGTATGTTGGGAACTAGTTATTAAACTCGGTTATGGGCTTTATAAATATCTTGCCCAAATAGGCTTGTATGGATGGTTTATGGGGTTCTGGCGAACTATATGGAAAGAATAACAGGTTAGGCCTATTCTTTTAATTTAAGTAAGACATCTATTATTTATGGGAACTTAATATACAGGAGGAATCCTAATTCTAAGTCGGTCATGGTATTTATGGAATTGTGGTGGGAGAAGGAAGCCCTGACTTGGGGAGAACTTCTCTTATCTCTATAAAAGGGGTGTATACCTCTAAATTATTTTTCTATTGTGATTTGGGCACTCTAAATTATCTCTCGCAATATCTAACTTAAGTATTGGAGGACCTTCGCGGGTCTGATCATCGACTCGACAGAAAGTGTTGTTTTGCAGGATCGGCTAGGTCGCCAAGAGGCTTTTTGGAGGCTTAGCAGGTCGTTGTGACGTGTTTGGAAGCTATTTCAGGCTGCTGATCTCATATTTGAGGTTAATACCCCATATTGTTGGTAACCAATCTTTTTGGTTTTGTCAAGTGGCGCCGTCTGTGGGAAAGAGGGGCATCAAGTCCTTGAGCGAAAGGCGTGAGAAATTTCGCAAGCGAAGCATGAAGAATAGTAACATACTACCCAGAACCCTACACTATGGTTCTAGATCGAACAAACCAAAGAAGAAGAACAGGACGACGGATATCAATGAAGAAGAACCAATAAAAGACGGACAAACGCCTTCTCAGGCGGAATCAGCAGTTCAGAGTTTAGGTGGCACACCGCCGCCCTCCCCAAAGCGACGTGATGGAAAAGAACCGGCAGAAGACTTGGAGGCGAAGACGCCAGAGGTTATAGCGCAGAAAGAGATTCATATAGGAACGAAAGAATGGAAGGATTTACCCAAGGATAAACCTTGTCAAATTAAAAAAAAGATTCTTAGATGGGCTTATGAATTTTGTGCCTCCGGAGAGGCAAGAGGAACTAAACAAGTACCTAGCATGTGAGCTGGGTACTCTGAAAGAGAAGGCTGATGGGCTGAACGACAAGCAGGAAGAGAAATCGGCAACCAGGAAGACAAAATAAAATGGAGGATCTCTTTCTAGGAGATCTTATCATGGAAGGAAAGGCCGAAGTAAGCGAAAATATGAGGATTCTTCCACCTCTACCTCGTCCACGGAGTCTCATACCCCTAAGTATAAGCGTAAAGAGGGGAAATGAGTGAAGATAAACGGAGCCATTATAAGCGTCGAGGTCGGCGGCATCATAAACACACCAGTGAGAGTGAAACTCAAACCTCGGGTACGGATGGTGAATCTTGAGACAAGTCGCGCAAGAGTCGGAGCGGATACCATGAGGGGAACGGTGAGAATGAGATCGGGTCAGGGAATAAGGTGTTTAGAGAGATGCAGGAGGCCCTGTTAAAATTACAAAAATGAGTGGAAGGAGAGAAGTTCGATGAAGATACGGGGCATCCTTTTCGGATGATATGTTGCGAGCTACGATGCCTAAAGGGTATAAGGCATAAGAATTTCAATATTGCGGGATAGCGGATCTAGCAGAGCATTTGCAGCTTTTCGAAAATGCGACGATTTTACATAACTATACGGATGCAGTGGCGTGTCGAGCCTTTGTATCTACCTTAAGAGGAATTACGCAAAACTGATTCTATCAGTTGTCGCGAGGAAAAATTACTAGCTTTCAGGTGTTGCGAGCTGCGTTCTTGAAGCAATTTTCCAGTGTAAGGCAGAATGCGAAGACAGCGCAGTCGCTCTTTACTATGGTGCAGCGATCTGAAGAAACGCTGAAGCAATATGTCAACAGGTTTACCAGTGCCACACTGGAGGTACCCACCGCTACGGATGAGATGAAGGCGGGAGCTTTACACCAAGGATTGAGGAGAGAGGACTTACGCAAGTCATTGGTAAAGAAGGAGGCACAAACATGTGATGAGGTTCTGGAAAGATGCCATAAAAATATACAGGTGGAGGAGACCAAAGAGGAGCATTGAGAGCGATTTGGCAGGGAGGTCGCCGACACAGGAGGTAGTATTCCAAGGAGGGAGATCAGAAGAGAGCCAAAGAGAATAGTACGCGGGCTCTTGACCCCGAGCCCTGTGGGAAAAGCCGAAGATTGATATGCGAAACTAGAGGAATGAGGATTTTACACCACTGTCCTACCTAGGGCTGTAAACGAGCCGAGGCGAGTCGAGTTTAGAGAATTTAAACTTGCTCGTTTATTATCGATCTCGAGCTTTTTTTAACGAACATATCGATGGCTCGCGAGCTTTTTCGAGTTTAACCGAGCCTAAACGAGCTCAAAAGATGTTAATTATTAATTAAATTATTCTTTACTTTATTACAAAAATAAAATAAATTTTTTTTAAAGTATATAATACACCTACTAAGATACGTAAACAAATAAGTTTATATATATATATTTCTATATTTTTCATATGAACTAGTATAAAAATTATAATTAAAACCAAATTAATAGTGTAATTTATACGAGTTTAATAATGAACTCACTCTAGAACTCACTAACGAACCCGCTCACGAGCTAACGAGCCGAATACCATGAATATAGAGTTTGCTCGTTTATTAAATGAGCCTTTTTAAATGAGCTCGAGCGAGCTTTTATCGAGTCGGGTAGCGAATAGCTCACGAACTGTTTAACTCATTTACACCCCTAGTCCTACCCGTGGGCTAAGGTGTTCACTATTATGGAGCGCTTGATACCTAACGATATAAAATTGCCAGAAGATCGCACTCCGCTTCCTACTAATCCCAAGTCTGATTTCTTTTGTTTATTTCGTAAAAATTTTGGGCATTCCACGGAGAGGTGCAGGCATCTTAAGGAGGAGATCGAGAGGCTCATAAAAGCTGGGCACCTAAAAGAAGTTATTTATAAGGATAGAGAGCCAAGGGAACCAAGACAACCATTGCCTCCGCCACCACCGAGGGACCCGCCTTAGAGTCAGGTCGCGAGACAGCCACAACAAGGAGGTCAGGGACATATCGGCCTGAGAAGTAACAAAGGGAGGATAAACATGATCTTGGGTGGACCAACGGATGGTGACACCAACACTGCGCGGAAGAAGCATGTTAAGTCAGCTCATCCGAGAACGTGGGAAGTCTCTAGTGTGAGTCGACGACCACACATGGTTGGGCCAGTCATCTCTTTTGGTCCTAATGAGTGATGCGGGATGCAAGAAGATCATAATGATGCATTGGTAATCGAAGATGAGGTGGCGGGGTATGAGGTCGACAGGATCTTTGTGGATAATGGGAGCTCAGTAAACATAATATACACAGATTGTCTGGAGCAAATGAAGTTGGAAACCAAGGTGAGACCTGTGAATATGCCCATATAATGCATCTAACGGAGCACAGGTGATTACTGAAGGAGAGTTGACGCTGACAGTGGTGTTGGGGAAGGATGAGTTGCAAGTGAGGAGGAATTTTAAGTTTTTGATAGTTCGGGGGAGGTCGGCATATAACGCCATATTAGGCCGACCTGCCCTCAATGCATTCCAAGTAGTTGAAAATGTATCCGGAAGGTTGGTGAAGTGGGATGTCGAGCTGAGCAAACCAAGGATAGCTATCAAAGCGCAGGTGTTGGCGGATTTTTTGCAAAATATGGTGCGCCCATCTGATTCAAGTGACGAGGTAAAGTCATGGACGTTGCACACTGATGGATTTACTATGGTATCTGGAGAGGGGTTGGGTATTGTGTTAACCAGCCCAGAAGGAGAAAACTTGGAGTTCGCAATTAAGTTGGGATACAAAGTATCTAAGAATGAGGCTGAGTATGAAGCTGTGTTGCACGATGTCAAAATGGCTAGCGATCTGGGAGCAAGAAAGGTATGGGTGTACATAGATTCCCAATTCATAGCTCGTCAGTACGACGGTTCCTTCGAGGCTAAAGAGGAGCGCATGGTGATGTACTTAAATAAATTGCGAGAAGAGGTAGCGTGCTTTGAGGAGTTTAAACTAGAGCACCTGTTGCGAGTTGAAAATTCTTGGGCGGATCAGCTCGCTCGGATAGCAGGAGCACTGGGGACTTGTGATACTCGAAAAATCACGCTAATGGAGTTGGGTCATAGTAGTGTGGAAAAAGGGAAGGAGGTTATGGAGCTCGAAGTTAAGGATGATTGGCGTACACCTATTTGGGATATTCTACTCAAGGCAAAGGAGGGTTCAGAAAGATTGACAACAAAGGAGACTAAGACAGCAGCTCGTTTTTGTGCGATAAACGAGGAATTGTACAAAAGGTCACGCTTCGGACCTTTTTTGAAATGTTTGGCTAAGGAGCAGGGGTTGGAGGTACTAAAAGAAATCCATGAGGGGTATTGTGGTGATCATGCGAAGGGATAGGCGTTCGTTGGCATAACATTGCGGGCTGGCTTCTTTTGGCCAGGAATGAAAGGTATGGCCAGCGACCTGGTGAGGACGTGTAAAAAGTGTCAGATGCATGCTCCGATTATTCAAATACCAGCTGAGGAGATGATGGTTATGAGCTCGCCGTGCCCGTTTGCACAATGGGGGATTGATATCGTGGGACCTTTTGCAAAGACTCTGAGCAATAAAGAATATATGGTGGTGGCGATCGATTATTTCACAAAGTGGGTGGAGGCAGTTACGGGCATAAGCGAGCAGAATATGATGGATATCTTTGGCAATATTTTTTGCAGGTTTGGTGTCCCGTGAGTGTTGGTGTCTGATAATGGAACCCAGTTCAATGGGCAGAAAATCCAGGATTGGTGCAGGGAAATGGGGATGAAGCAGCGATTTGCTTCTGTGGCACACCCCCAAACTAATGGGCAAGTTGAAGTTACTAATCATATCATTGTGCAGGGTCTTAAGCTGCGATTGGAGAAGGCAGGAGGGCTGCGGGAAGAAGAGCTCGCGTCGGTCTTGTGGGCTTATCGAAAAACTCCCTGAACTTCTACGGAGGAGTTGCCATTCAGTTTGGTTTATGGGACGGAAGCGGTTATTCTAGCGGAGATAGTAAGAGGATCGTAGCGCTTGACAACTTTTAATGTGGAGGAAAATGAAAGGCTAACTCGGGGAGCAATCAAAACGATCGATGAGATCAGAGATAAGGCTGCGGCTTGGGTCGAACATTACAAACAAAGAATACAGGATGCTTTTAACAAATGAGTCAAGCATCGCTATTTTCAGGTAGGGGATTTGGTATGGAGGCGGGCTAATGCACTGCGCATGACTAGGAAGCTGGAGCCAAATTGGGTGGGGCCATTCAGAGTGGTAAAGTATTATAAGAAGGAGCATATACAATTGAATATAAAAGAGGAAAAGTTCTACCTAGGAGCTGGAACGTGTGTCACTTAAAGAAATATAACGCCTATATGGCGGGGCGGTGATGTGTTTTACCCTGCGGGGCGGATGGTGTATTTTACCCTTCGGGGCGGGCTGTGTACGTTTTACCCTTCGGGGCGGTGATGTGTTTTACCCTGCGGGGCGGATGGTGTGTTTTACCCTTCGGGGCGGGTTGTGTGCGTTTTACCCTTCGGGGCGGTGATGTGTTTTACCCTGCGGGGCGGATGTGTGTGTTTACCCTTCGGGGTGGGCTGTGTGCCGTTTTTACCCTTCGGGGCGGTGATGTGTTTTACCCTGCGGGCAAATGGTGTGCTTTACCCTTCGGGGCGGGCTGTGTGCATTTTTACCCTTCGGGGAGGTGATGTGTTTTACCCTTCGGGGCATTTATGGTGTTTTACCCTTCGGGGCGGTTATGGTGTTTTACCCTTTGAGGCGGTTATGGTGTTTTACCCTTCAGGGCGGTTATGGTGTTTTACGCTTCGGGGCGGGCAGTTTACATTTTACCCTTCGGGGTGGGCTGATTGTATTTTACCCTTTGGGGCGGATATCTTTTTCAATACATAATAAATCTTGGTGAACTACTTATGGTTTTGAAATATGGTTAGAGGGTGAATGGTTGTTTTACATGTTTGAGAAGGATATGTTTGACTTACATATCTATATCGAGTTGTTCTATTCTTATATTATGGATGGTTGTGTCTTTGCGAGCTAATATGTTTAATCTCTATCTGCGAGCTTACTTTAGCTCCATAAGATTGTTTGTGATTTGTGGTGTGATTATTTTTTCTTGAATTACATGGTCTTATAAGGGTAGGAAATATGATTGTGATTGGTTGTGAATTCATGCGACCTATGTTAACTTGTATTTCACTTCATACATGGTTTATGGTTTGGCTTTTATATGATTTTAGTTGCAGGATTATATATGGTTTGAGAATTGAGGAGCTTTGCATATAATAAAAGGAGCTCATACAGATTAAATTCATAATTGTGCGAATAAGGTACAGGTTCTAAGATTTGAAGAGGACAACAAGCAATCAATTTGTACTCGGCCCGGGAGCGGGAACGAAATCCTCGAGTGGTGGGTCCATTTCGACAGTCAGGTTGGCGGATAGTACAGCTCGGCCCTGGCATGATAGCCACCATTTTGCATCAAGAGGCTGCTTCATGTCCCCCTTCCAGGTGCTGAAGGGAGGTAACTTGTTAATGATGGCTTTCACGTCGGGCTCGTATGTGACGTTCATGGCTGCGAGCTGCTCTTTGATTATCCCTGCAGCTTTGCAGACCCATTCTCTGCTGCCCACAGTCATTTTGCCGAAGTATAGAGTCGATTTCCTGAAAGCCTTAATCAGCTCCTCTCGGTAGGCGCCCATGAAATTTTCGCCCACCTCGCTTATTAAGAAAGTTCATCGACCCTCGGTGATGCCTTGTTCGCGAGCTGCCTGGATTTGTTCTTCTTTGGCCTGCACGTTCTCTTCAAGCTTCTGGATTTGTTCCTTGAGATCAGTATTTATACGGGCTGTCTCGTCCTTCAGGTTGGCTACTTGGCTTTTCAGGATACCATTCTCCTCTTCACTGGCGCTCAGCTGTTTGCGGACCTGATCTAACTCGCCCTGCATTAGAGAGAGTTTTTTTTACTGTTGTTCGGTTTGTGTGTTTAGCTCTTCGCACGTTTTCTGCAGGTTGCTGTTTGTGGCGCGTGCTGAAAGCTGGAGGGATACCATGGAGTACAGGGTATTCAGCTGTATGAACATACAACAAAGGAAGGGGTTAATAGTTGAATGCTGTTAGATTGTCTAAGGGTCAAATTTGAGATTTGGGATATACCTAAGTCAGGGTGCGTTCCTGGAGAAGTGTATTTATGGCGGCTGCATCTTCATAATTGGCTAAGTCTTTATCCAAGTTTGGAGAGCTGGATGAAGAGCCACCAAAGGTCTTGCGGAGACATCTATGCTTTAGATCTGGGGAGCTGGGTCTCCTAGCAGATGGTCTGATTGGTCGCTTCCCCTTTGAAGATTTTCTGACTAGCTGTGCTTCTTCCAGCTCGTCCTCATCCCCTGGGTTAAATTCCGCTCCAAATGCTTCGTTCAGCACCTCATCTACGTTGATGAGAGAAGGTGGAGGTTCTGAGGTGACCTCGGGATGAGGCTCGGTGTGTGCCAAGACTTCCACTGAGCTCGATGAGACGCAGGCATCAACAAATGAACCTGAGAGTAATAAGATGATGAGTTAGCATTAATTTGTGGATAGTTCGGGGTAATGGTGCAATATTTTATAATGCAAGGGACCTACCGAACTCCGATCTGGTTATTGCAAGGGCTGGGTCGACTAGACGATTGTCGATGCCTACATATCAGAAAATTTTGGATCGGCTGGTGAGTAGCACCACGTCGAATGGGCGCTTACTCCATTCTGCAAGCTGGTCAGAGTATTTTTTGTTCAAAATGGGAATATGTTTGAGGATGGGAGGATTGGATTATTTTGGGGTATGGTATTGCAGCTCGGTTAGGAAGAGCCATTCCTCAGTATTATGTACAAAGAAAAAATTTCTCTTCCACTCAGGAACCTTATTTGAGGGGTTCACTAAGAAGCGGGCTTTGCCAGTGCGAGCAGAGAGGTAAAAGGAATTGCTTTGGTATTTTATTTGAAAACAAAAATGAAAAAAACATGGGTTGGGTTGAGTGTTATAATATTTACACAATATGGTATAGCCCGCTAGATATTTTATGGAGTTGGGGGTCAATTATAAAAGGGGAACTTTGTACAAGAGGGGAATTTCGATATAAAAGCAATGTGGTGGGAATCTAAACCCCGCCCTAAGCAGCTCGTCAAAAAGGGTTATATGGTTTGGAGATGGTTTCATGGGGTCTAAATGGAGAATGTCGGGTAAGACCATTTGGGAGGTCTCCAGGAGGTTAAGGGTTTGTCAAAATTCTTCTAGTTTTTTTGGGTCAGGAAGCAGCCAATAGTTATCCTTGACTGCCTTGGCTGTTAGGGTTGAGGGAGGCAGGTCGGCAGCATCTACTGAGGGCGCAAAGGTTACAGGGCTCTCTAAACAGTGTTCGCAAGGTGGTGGGCTAATAGGTTTGGTTAAAGGAATGCCTTTTGGGATATTTACAGGATCTAAGGGGGCAGGAGAAGGATTTTCAGTTATGTTCTCTAACAAGGCTTGGGCATCGGTGTGAGCCCTAGTATGGGTTTCTAACTCCGACCAGCTGACGTCGCCTTCTGGCTCGTCGTGGAAGCCGGAGTGGGGAGATGAGTGCTATTTTTGTCTCCTCTGGAAAATGTAAGGATTTTCGGTGGGGTTTAAATCAGGGGAAATCTTTGAATTTTGGGAATCGGGGTTTGAGGATGCTAATTTTGTCATCAACCAAAAAATATAGGGGGAAGGGGACATCATGAAATACAATAACTCAGCAGATGTAATATATATGAATTTAAATTAACTATTAAGAGGAGGAGATTTGGGGACTTATCCATATTTGTTGTCGAGGAGGTCGGGGATGAACGGTGCGTTGCTGGAGAATTTTTGTAAACCTGAGAGTGTGCGAGATTTTTTGCAGAGAGAAAATGGTGATTTTTGCTTAGGTTTTTGGTAAAGTGACAAATGGGGGGGAGATGAAAAGGTTTTGTGTATTGGGCGGCAAGAAAGCTGATGGGACAGGTAGGAGCGGGAAAGTTAGTAGGGTTTCATGGAATGTTTTGGGCCTTTTGTTTTGGTCCTAACGTGTTTATTATACTACGAGAAAATGGGGGAGTGACACGTGCCCGACACGCTGTCAGGCTGCATTTAATGAAACTTAAAAGGGACATGATGGGTAAGGAGAGGCGTGTTTTGACTTTTGGGGTTGTTTATGATTAAGTTTTCTTGGATTATTATGCTCGATTATAACCTCAGGTCGTAGGAAAAGGATCCTATGGTTTCAGGTCGTCATATATAAAGTCTGGGGACTTGATCTGGGGACTCGTTGGTCGCTTTTGCCGGGGGGAATATTCTTCTTAAAAGGATGAGTTAGCTCAGCGAACTGGTATTTTGGAAGGTCGCGGGTCTTATGTGGTAATTTCTCATGGGATGAATAGTACTATAGCTCGGTATATCGAGCTGGGTGATTCTGGAATATGGTTTGATAAGGTGGAGGGGTAATTTATTTATTTGTTCATATTTTATTATTTTTTTTGGTGGTTGGGCTATTTTAACTTTGTTTTACATGTCCTACCTGATTTCGTACCTCAATCAGCTAAAACATGGGGGACTAGTTGATACGTCACTAAAAATCCTTACGTAATATATGTAAGTAGTTATGGTAAGCGACCTAATTCCCTGGAAGGAGCATTTCTTCTGGGAGGTGAGCGAGCTGGTTGGTGTCTTTTGGGTGGTTAGCGAGCTGGTTGGTTTCTTTTGGGAGGTGAGCAAGCTGGTTTGAAGGGTAACGACCTGGAGTATGAGGATGAGTTCTCATATAGGGTCACGACCTCTTATGTTTTGTATGTTGGGCGCTAGCTATTAAGCTTGGTTATGGGCTTTATAAATATCAGGCCGAGATAGGCTTGTATGGATGGTCTATGGGGTTCAGGCGAACTATATGGAAAGAATAAGAGGCCCAGGCCTATTCTTGTAATTTAAGTAAGAGATCTATTATTTATGGGAACTTAATATATAGGAGGAATCCTAATTCTATGTTGGTCATGGTATTTATGGAATTGTGGTGGGAGAAGGAAACCCTGGCTTGGGGAGGACTTATCTTGTCTCTATAAAAGGGGTGCATACCTCTCTTTAATTTGAAGTTGTCTTTCTATTGTGATTTGGGCTCACTAAATAATATCTCGCAATATCTAAATTAAGCATCACAGGACCTTTGCGAGTCTAATTACCGACTCGACTAAAGGTGTTGTTTTGCAGGATCGGCTAGGTCGCCAAGAGGCTTTTTGGAGGCTTAGCAGGTCACTGTGACATGTTTGGAAGCTATTTCAGGTCACTGATCTCAGATTTGAGGTTAGTACCGCATATTCTTGGTTACCAATCTTTTTGGTTTTATCAATAATGCTTAATCTGAAACAGTTTACGAAGTACCTACAAGGATAAATGCGCAACTTGTTTGTGGTTTTCATCCGCAGTAAGTTGTGCAGGTGTGAGGCCAATATTATTTGTTACCATCAAATCTTCCTTCTTCCCTGCCTGCACCAAAACAGTGCATGCTACCAAATTAGCCCTAATAGCATCCCAATGCAGAGGAGTACAACCGAAATGATGAAATATAACCATTAGACCCTTTTGAAGCAAAAAATTTGGCACACTTTGGATGTGGTGGGAGAGGAAAATTTTGCAGAGAGGGGTTTCGATGGGTTAATATACTTTTTTAATTTCTCATTATTTTCTTAAATATAATCCTAATTATAAATTGATTTCACTTAATTAAACTAATTATATTTTACTACGTGTATTTAGAACGGTTGTAAACAAACCGTCGTAGTATATCGGTTAATATATTTTACTACGGACATTTTCAACGGTTGTACATATAACCGTTGTCGTAATAGCTTACTCACATCGGTTGTATAAATAACCGATGTAAATTTTACTAGGTCGCTCTATTTAATGGTTATTTAACAACCGTTGTTAATTGACCATTGTAAAAGGCCTTTTTTTGTAGCAGTGAGATAATAACTAAAAAGTTAATTCATATCTTATTCTCTAATGTGGCTGATAAAAATATGACTGAAAAACATAAACAATTTTGTCTTGCAATCAAATATTCTAACAAAAACATGAGACAATCTCAATTTATAACGGAAAAGGACAATAAACAAACAAAAAACTCAAGACATGATAAAGTTTTAATACAAAAATGGATTATATTGAGCTACAAATTAAAATAGTACGTGCATCTGTAAACAATGATTTAAATACTAGGGTAAGGAGGCGCTTTGTGCGAGTTAATTGGTACGTGTTTGCGTGTTGTGTTGTAATAGTTTGATGAGTTGCAACAAAGTTTCAATATAATCAAGAAAAAAATCGATAAATCAGCCTGATAAAGAGACGGAACATAATGTACTTTCAACTTATGTGCAACAACCTAATCTCGAACAAAATGGAAATAAATTTCATTGTGTGTAGTTCTCGCATGGAGAACAGGATTGCTCGCAAGAGATATGGTGCTGAGGTTGTCAACCCAAAAAGTTGGAACTTGAGAGAGCTTAACCTTCAGCTCAGAAAGAAGGGCTTGAATCCAAAGTAATTTTGTTGTTATGTGATCTAAGCTTCTGTATTCGGCTTCAGTGATGGACCTAGAGATGGATGATTGCTTCTTGGAGCACCAGGAGATGAGATTGCAATCTAAAAAGACACATAAACCAGTTACTGACTTTCTATCATCGAGGTCGCAGGTAGAATCTGAAAAACCCGTCAAATGTAAGCCAGAGTGCTTTGTAAATTGAATGCCATAGGTCGTTGTTCCTGCTAGATATCGCAAGATCCATTTGACTGCTCGCCATTGGGTATGAAGGGGACTTTACATATACTGGCACACTTTGTTAACACTGAAGGCAATATCTGGTCTAGTGATTGTTGCATATCGTAGTGAGCCAACTATACTTCTGTAAAGGGAGACATCAACAAAAGGATCACTATTATGTTTGGACAAACTAAGAGGTGTGACCATAGATGTAGGTGTTTGTTTGGACTCAAGCATTTTAGCTTTACTTAGTAACTCCTTGATATACTTAGTCTGTGAGAGATGCGTGACAGTAGTTGTTCTGTGTACCTCAACTCCTAAGAAATGGTGAATTTTGCCCAAGTCTTTAAGAGAGAAAAAGGTGTGAATTTGAGTGATGACCTGGGAGATCGCAGAGGTATTATTTCCAGTTATCAGAATGTCATTAATGTAAACCAGGAGCCAAATGCAGGAGGTGCTTGTGGTTTTGTAGTACAAAGAGTGATCAGATTTGGAGTTGGATAATCCAAGAGTACACAATACTTGTTTAAGCTTGAAAACTAGGCTCGAGGAGCCTGTTTGAGACCATATAGAGACTTCACGAGCTTGCAGACATGTGTTGGACAAGAAGAAAATTCAAAACTAGGAGGTTGTGCCATGTAAAGTTCTTCATCAATGTGACCATGAAGGAAATCATTGTCAATATCAAGTTGTCGAACAGACCAATTGGAGTGAGTAGCTAGGGACAACACAATTCTGGTTGTGGTAGGCTTCACCACCAGGCTGAAAGTTTCTGAGAAGTCAATGCCAGCAGTTTGACTATAGCCCTTTGCCACTAATCGAGCTTTATATCGAGCAATACTCCCATCAGCATGTCGTTTGAGTTTGAATACCCATCTGCAACTTATGATGGATTTGTTAGGTGGAGCAGGAACAAGATTCCAGGTCGCATTGTGAGTCAAAGCCTTATATTCAGTGTCCATGGATTGTTTCCAAAGAGGATGTGAGAGTGCTTCATGAAAGGAGGAGGGTTCCTGTGAGTCCAAAACATGAGCAGTGAAGGCCCTTGTTTTGAGATTGCCTGTTTACGACCTGGTGATCATATGATGGTGCTTCTAGGCTGCAGCTGCATTGTTTGTGACATAAATAGGTGGTGAACAATTCACAAATGGCAGATTAACACACAGGGGAATGGTGGTGTGAGTGGAGTCAGAGGAGATAGATACAGGTTGATGAGAGGATGGAGAGGAAGAATATAGAGGTGTTTGAGTGTGATTGGGAGATTGGGTGTGGAGAGGAGAGTGACTACTATCAACATCGTTGGGGTGACATATAGGTGAAGGATTTTGTGAAATTAATTTTGGTTCTAAATCTGGAGGTCCTAATTGATGGAAGGAGGAGGTTTGTTCGGGAGTAGGGGTTTGTTGTTGGCTGGAGTGGATGGCAAAGGGAATTTTGCTTTCATCAAAGATGACATCTCTAGAGATTATGACCTTGCCATTTGGTAAGAGAACTTTGAAACCCTTATGTTTGGCTGTGAAACCAAGGAAGGTGCCTGGTAAGGATCTGGGTTCCAGTTTGTGATTGTTGTATGGTCTGACATTGGGATAGCATAAGCAGCCAAAGGCTCTAAGCGAGTTGTAGTTAGGTTTATGGCCATGGAGCTTTTGTAGTGGAGACATATATTTGATAGACTTGACAGGCAATCTATTCAAAATGTAAACAGCAGTGCTAAAAGCATCATCCCATAATCTAAGTGGAATGTGAGCATGAGTCATCATTGCTAGTCCCATTTCTACTATGGTTCTGTGTCTTCGTTCAGCAAAACCATTATTAGCTGGTGTATAGGGATAGGAAACCTTATGTACAATGCCAGAGTCATGAAAAATTTGAGTGAGGTTTCTGAATTCCCCACCCCAATCACTTTGTACGGCTCTGATTTTATGGGAAACCTGATTTTCATCAAGGTTTTTAAAATGAATGAAAGCAGACTTAACATCGGATTTGGCTTTTAAAAAATAGATCCATGTGAACCTGGTGAAGTGGTCTATGAAGCAAACATAATAGCGTGATCCAGTGGAGGATGTAACAGAAGATGGTCCCCAAACATCTGTGTGGATAAGTTCTAATGGTGTAGTATAAGCAGATTCAGAATCATTATAAGGTAAGGCATGGCTATTATATTACATACATGAATCACAAAGATACTTATTTGAATTAACATCAAAGGGAACATTACAGTCTTTCATTACTTTTATTACAACATCATGAGGAGCATGTCCTAATATAAAATGCCACAATTCTAGATTTTTGGACTTATTATCCTGAACTAAGCGAGCTGAGAAGGTAGAAACTCTAGAGGGTATCACTTGTGTAGATGCAGGGGACTTGACACATTGAACATCAAAGCTGTAGAGACCATTTTTAAGAGGACCTTGGAGGAGCACTTGGTGTGTAGCTTGATCCTTATTAAAGCAAAGATTGGGGTGAAATTCAAAAAACACAGAGTTATCTCTAGAAAATTGTGACACGCTAAGGAGATTCTTGGTGATTTCAGGAACATGCAAGAGATTTCTCAAGATAAAGGATTTTGAATGAGGTTTTGTGAGTAAAGAATTGCCAATATGTGAAATGCACAAACCTGTTCTGCTGCCAACTTGTAGCTTGTTGTGACCTTGAAATTCTGAGGCTATTGAGCGTATGTACTGGTATATGCACGTGCATACATGATCCATGATCATATGAGAAAGTTTATTAAAATATAAAAGATAGTTTTGACCACTGTTAGTTCATTGAGGCATGTGAGACATTACCTTGGGTATGTGCGACATGCTTTTGTGTTATACTGAGCCCGTGCCATGTGAGACATTACTTCGGGTATGTGAGACATTCAGACTGGCTCCGATCCCAGTGCCATGTGAAACATTACTTCAGGTATGTGAGATATTCGGACTGGGTATCGTAATGATTGATTATATGATGAGCTCTTTACGATGCACTACAGGTAGGTCAAGGGCCCAATAAGAAGAAGAGTTTTTAAGAAATAGTTTACGCCATCAGCATGATAAGTCAAAAATGAGTTGCACTGATTTATGATATTCAATGAACATGCATGATTTCTGCTTACTGAGTTTTAGCTCATGTTGTTTATGCATTGTAGGTGAGCCTGATAATGTCTAAGTACTAACTGACTGCGTTGTTGGAGTTTCATGAAGTTTTGAGAATCCTTGTACATGGATGACGTATTGTTGGGCAGGATAAAGGGGCTCGTTTTTCTTTCTTTGGGGAGTTATATACCTTGTTGGGGTACTTTTAGTGTGTTCGAACTTTCAATAAATACTGTATATATGGTGTGGAACTTGTAAATTAGTTTTATAACTCTTTATCTCTATATAAATAAATAACTTTTGTTTAAAGCCATAAGTGATAACGTTTTATTCCTTTTATAAAAAAATAAATAAATAAAATATATTTACGTTTTCAAGTAAGTAAGTTTTCACACTTAAATCGATAAGTTCTTTCTTTCATAAGTCTGAGGGGTGGGGGTGTGACACAGGTGCAGCCCATGACTAAGAGTACCCTGAATGTAACGTAAGATCTGTTTCAAGGCTAACACATGAACCTCCCTAGGATCATGAATGAAGAGGCAGACTTGCTGGACAGCATACGCAATATCCGGTTGGGTATATGTGAGATACTGAAGAGCCCCTACAAGACTGTGGTAAAGAGATGGGTCCGGGAATGGAGGACTACCAGATGAAGAAAGTTTTGGTTTCATATCTATGGGAGTAGCGACGATTTGCATGAAGCTAAGCCTGCTCTCTCAATCATCTCCTTGGCATACTTACGTTGGGACAAGAACAATCCATGAGCATGAGATGTAACAACAATACCCAAGAAGTAGTTGATGGACCCCAAATCCTTCATAGCGAACTCCAAGCCCAACCTATCAATAAAGTGACATCACAAAGAACCCGAGGAAGCCGTCAAAATGATATCGTCAACATAAAGGAGGATATAAGCCATGCGATACCCATCCTGGAAGACGAACAGAGAGTGATCCGAAGTACTACGTACAAACCCAAGAGTCATCACAAAATCAGTAAACCATTTGTTCCAAGACCTGGAAGCTTGTTTTAAACCGTACAATGATTTCTTCAAAAGACACACGTGATTCGAAAAATTAGAATCCTAAAACCCAAGAGGTTGATGCATGTACACTGTATCAGTAAGCGTGCCATGAAGAAATGAATTCTTGATGTCAAGTTGGTGAATAGCCCACTTCTTTGAGAGAGCTAGACTGAGGACTAACCGGATCGTAGCGGGTTTGAACACATAACTGAATGTCTCCCCACAGTCAATGCCAACCTATTGAGTTTTCCCATCACCTATAAGATGGGTTTTATGCCTCTCAAATGAACCATCATCACGTTCTTTATGAGTAAAAATCCACATAGAAAAAATAAGGTTAATATCAGGAGGAGGACGAGGTACTAAACCCCCCCTCTTATTATTAATAAGAGCATTAAGTTCGTCAATCATAGCCAATCTTCAATTAGGGTCTCGTAGGTCCGACACCAGATTACGAGGTAACGGAGACCTTGGAGCCAAAGAGTGAAGATTGAACTGTGTTTTAGGTTTATAGATACCCCGTTAGCTATGTGTAACCGGACGACCGAGTGAAGTAGAAGGTAATATCGCCGAGGGAGGAGATGCCATGATATCCAGTCGGATGTCCTGATTGGATGGGCCTACTGGACTCACATCCGGTCGGATGGATCTGACATCCGGCTGGATTGGCAGAGATGCCACAATGTCCGGTCGGATGTCCTGATCGGATAGGCCTACTTGACTCACATCCAGTCGGATGGATCCGACATCCGTCCAGATTGGTGGAACACGATAAAACTGGACATACGGGTATGGAGAGTCATCTAAGAACTCATATGACGACGACGAAGAAGAAGACTTGATCTCGGGGAAAGGGAATCAAGACTCGTCAAAAATCACGTGACGAGAAATAAATATTTTATTTGAAGCCACATCAAAACACCTATACCCTCGATGATCAGATGGGAATCCCAAAAAGACACAAGGAGTGGAACGGGTTGGAGCTTATAAATAGTAGTAGACAGAAATAGAGGATAACACAGGCACCCAAATACATGTAAATGAGCGTACAAAGGAAGTTTGTGATATAGACGAGTAACTGGAGGTTGGTAAGACATATTTTTGAGAGGAAGGATATTTAAGAGATAGGTCGCCATTTGCAGTGCATGATGCCAGAATGACGCTGGGACCGAGGCATGGGTGAGAAGGGTACGGATAATATTATTAGTCGTACGAATTTTTCGCTCAACCTTACCATCTTGAGATGAGTTATGCGGACACGAGAAACGAGATACCATCCCATTCGTAGAGCCAATTTCCCTAAATATCCGATTGTCAAATTCCCTCCCATTATCACATTGAAATGACTTAATCTCTCTCTCAAATTGAGTACGATTAAAAGATCAAAATGTAGAGAAGACATGCAACTTATGAGATAACAAAAATGTCCACAAAAAATGGTGTAATAATCCAATAAAAACACGTAATACCTATGACCCATTTCACTCAACATACGAGAAGGCCATAAATCACAATGAATAATATCAAAAGGTAAAACGGTGTTTGTAGTAGACGGTATAAATGACAACTTAATATGTTTCCCAAGAGAACATGAAGGACACACAAAAGAAGAAAGTTGTTTATTATAATCGATCATGCTATATCGAAGGAGAAATTGCAGGAAAAGCTGACTGAACATTGGAATGGGAAGCCGTGACTAGATATAGTGACCCCAGGCTCTCACATCTCATTAAACGTGTCTTCGTCTAAAAGTCCTTAACAAAAAACCCAAAAGGATCAAATTCCACCGACACTGAAAGATCAGAAGTAGATTTTCGAACAAACACTAGAATTTTAACAATATTAGGGGAATGGAGCACATTTTTAAGAGAAAACGAGGTGTTCGAATATGGCAACTTGGTGTGACCAAAACCCAAAATTGGAATCGACTATCCATTACCAACAATAATGCCATTCTTAGTGCTCGAATTAATATAAGACGAGAGTGTACCTTGAGATGACGTTATGAGATGTAGCCCCGGTATCCAGTACATATTCGCATCCGGTGGAGTGATGGCCAAGGTGTACATAGAAGCTTCAATATCCATTGGCAACGGAGAGCCATGAGCCGAATATGCCTGAGCTGATGCCTGAGCAAGAGGCCGAGGGCCGAGAAGGCCCGGTTGTGGTGCTGAGGGTCGAGACTGTGGTGGAGGCCGAGCCCACGGGCAGTGGGGTATTGAAGTGTAATTTTTCGTGGTTTTTGGAAATAAAGTTTCTATTTGCTTGGTGTTATCGGAAATCAATTCAATTCAAGATTTCAAAGTGTTTCAAGCTTTGAAAAGTAAAGGAAAATAAAAATAAATCAATTAAACTAACTAAACTAAGCTATGAATTAAAATTGTAAGTTGGTCGGATGCCTTGTCGTATGACTCAAATAGAAAATGTAAAGCAATAATTAGAATAAGCAAGAACAAGCAATGTTTCACCAAGTACAAGCATGCAATCACAAGGTACAACTATGCATAAAAATGCAAATTACCAAAAATCAAAAGCATGGATAGAAAGAGTAAGAAAAGTTGACGTGAAAGTTTAAAACTTTATGAAAAATAACAAGCAACAAAGAGTAGATCTAAGATTCAACCTAGAACTATGCATGAAAATAAGATTCAAAATAAAGCATAGGAAAAACCCAAAATAAAAACGATCAAGGACTCGATCTATGATCTCGGTGTGTCACTCACCTATATCCCATGGAAGATTCACAAGATAAAGTAAGAAATCAAAGAGCTAAGGCAAAAAGCATAAAATTGAAGAACATGCATGAAATTGAAGACAAAGCATAAAACAAAAGAAAGCTTACTTGAATTAAAAGAGGAGAGTACAAACTTGAATTAAATTGCATCAAAGTAAAAATCAAAGGGAGTACTTGGATTCATCTTGAGCTTACAAACCCAAGGCAAAACTTGAGAATTAAATCTAAAACCTAAGAGAGAGAAAGTAGATCTAGAAATTTAAGGGAAAATTAAGCCCAATGCTCATGCAAGAGTTAGGTGTAAAGTGGTTGCTTCCTCAAGTCAAGATGTGGGGTTTATATAGTTATTAGTAGGAGCAAACTCGTCAAATCTTCAAAATTGCTGAACTTGCAGTCGATCGACTGCGGGTCAGTCGATCGACTACCGGTCGATCGACTAGGGTCAGTCGATCGACTGCTTTGCCAAAACGAGGCGAGCTACTGTTGAGCAGTCAATTTCATGGGTGATGGTAGATCCTCGGTGCGCAGTCGATCGGCAATCAGTCGATTGACTAGAGGTCAGTCGATCGACTGTCTCACCAAAAATGAGGTGAGCTACTATTCCGCAGTCGATTCGGTGCCAGTCGATCGACTATAATTCAGTCGATCTAGGTTCCTTTTTTGTCTTGGTTATTTCGTCTCAGCATGGATTTGGGTCCTCGTTGCCTTGAACCACCTACAATATAAGAATTTTGACTCAAAAACCCATGAATTGTCCAAAACAACATATATGGAAAGCTCCAACAAGAAAACACGAAAATAATCTAAAAACCTAATAATACACGACTCAAGACTACTAAAAACAAAGCTAATCTCTAACTACAAGCAAGGAAAACACCACAATTACATGCAAAACAACTACCCCACACTTATCGGTTTGTTCATCCTCGAACAACGAAAAGAATCGAGAGTTTACATGCAATGAACATTATGTAAAAACAAAAATCCTTGTGCTTATCCTTATTAATATGATGGGATTATCAACATAAACTCGCTATCGTCAAGCATTGCTCGTATTACTCTTTCTCAAATGCAAGCTAAATCGATGGCTTCCTCTCAAAGTAAATTTTGAGGGTGTTCGCTCATTTCGCTCAAGTGTTTAGTATATAGGACGTGTTTACGCTCAAGTCGGTCAATACATGCACCTTGTCAAGATTTCATAAATCGGACGCTCAAAATTGCTCACATGACCAAATAAGAATCGAAAGATGTCTTTATTATGGGTTGTAATGTTGGCTCTTTGGTAAGGTATGGTACATTTGGATATAGTGGCTAACACATGATCAAACGTGATCAATAACACTTAAAAATCCTAACTTCTAAAACCCGAAGCTTATGATCGCTTCACCTTTCCCAATTCACCAAACTCTCATTCGAAACCCTTTCGTGCGTACATACTCTTTCCCGACTTTTTACTAAACTTAGCCTTTAAATTAGGCTTTTCACTTGAACGCAAGCTTTATCACTTTTCGTGGAGTATTATTCTTCTTCTCCTTTTTTTTTGTATAAGAAACTCAAAACCCGAAACCCACGATCGATTTCCTCACATTTCTTGTCAACTAATCATACACACTTACCTCACAATTTATGAAGATATAAGAGCTAAAATCGAGCTTGGCTAACAAGAAACGGGACATAGGCTCAAGGGGGCTCGTTTGGGATTTTTAAAGTAGCTTAAATATATGGATATGGCCGGAATAAGGGTGATATATGTTCCTAGAGGTCATTTTCGAATTCAATCATGTACGAGCAAAATCAAACCTCCTCAATGCAGTTTCCATAAAAATGCAAGCAAGTCGACAAATCACACAAGGCTACTCACTAGTTTGCACCGAATTTGGGAACAAAATACAAAGAGCTTTTAGAGCTTTGTCATCTTTTCACGAGTAAAATGTCGATTATATAAATAGGGGGTTTTGGACGAAGCACAAAAATCCAACTCCTTACACAAGAGGATTTATGCATGCAAAAACCCGACAAGTAAACTATTCAAACTTCCAAGCATGTGGAGATTGCTTAAACATGTAATAGACACACAAAAGACACATAAATCGACTCAACCATCTAAAAGCGCAAATACTAAGCGTCACTTTGCCAAGGCTCGAGTTAAGAAAGACAAATCATGCTTTTCAACCCCCGGACCCTAACTACCTACCCACTACCCCACACTTAAACCATGCAATGTCCTCATTGCATTTCAATGAAAAACAAGTAAAAGGAGGGTGAGAGAGAAGCTTCCTAAACCGAGCGAGTTTGAGTCGAGCTCGGTGGGGTCCACCTAGGTATCCAAGTAATCTAATCAAAAACCGAGCATGACTAGTATCTCCCGACTCCATGAACGCTATTAGCTTATCGAATCGGTGAAGGTTGGAGTCGTAAAATGAAACACTAAAAGAGAAAATCACACGAAATTAAAAACTCAAGAAAATATGTACATAAATCGAGATAAAACAAAACCAAAGACTAGATAAAACCAAAAGACAACAAAGATATATTTTTTTTGTTTTTAAAATTTTCAATTGTTTTTAGATTTTCATTTTAATAAGAAAGAAATAAAGGAAGAAAGAAAAGAAAATAAATAAATGAGAAGAACATGGGTTGCCTCCCAAGAAGCGCTTGTTTTACGTCACTAGCTTGACGAGCTTCCTTCTTAATCATGATGAAGTAGAGGCGGGAGGATCCACTAAAGCTATCACTTCCTCGTTGGGGGCAAGAGAAATCCAGGACGATAAGGCTTGACCCGATGGCCATTGACTTGGAATCGCCCTTGAGTCTTAGGGTCAATCAAGGTTACCGCCCCACTCGGATTGATGTCGCCAATTGTGTAGGGTCCCATCCATTTGGGTTTCAACTTGCCGGGGTGGAGAACCAACCGAGAATTGTAAAGCAAAACGGGCATACCAACTTCTAGTTTCTTCGGAACTAACCTTGTGTCATGAATTCGCTTCGTCCTTTCTTTATAAATACGAGCATTATTATATTAATTATTCCGAAGCTCATCCAATTCCTCCATTTGCAACATCCTTTCAAGAACGGCCTCCTTCAAATCCATGTTCACGGCCCACATTGCCCAAAACGCCTTATGCTCAATCTCAACGGGTAAATGACAAGACTTCCCGAACGCCAAATGATAGGGGCTCGTGCCTAGAACCATCTTATAAGCCGTTCAGAGGGCCCACAAGGCATCGTTTAGCTTTCTTGACCAATCCTTCCGATTAGGTTGCACCGTCTTTTTGAGCACGCTCTTCACTTGTTTTTTGCTTGTCTCGACTTGCCCCGATGTTTGGGGATGATATGGTGTAGCTATCTTGTGTTTGATCCCGTAAACTCTCATGAGTCTCTCAAAAAGTTTATTGCAAAAATGGCTACCACCATCACTTATTATCACTCTCGGGAAGCCAAATCGAGCACAAATGTTTTCTCTTACGAACTTGATAACCACTTCGACATTATTCTTGGTCGTGGGGATGGCCTCGACCCATTTCGAAACATAATCAACCCCCACGAGAATGTACTCGTAACCATCAACCGACTTGGGAAATGTCCCCATGAAGTCAACTCCCCATACTTCAAAGTTTTTCACCACCAAGTTTCCTACCAAAGGCATCTCGTTTCTCTTCGAGATACTCCCCATCAGTTGGCATTCGTCACATGTTTGTACGTGGACTTGAGCATCATAGTGTATGGACGGCCAATAGAAGCCCGCACTTAAGATTTAAGAGCCATTTTCCTTCCCCCGAAGTGGCCTCCAGCTTGGTGGTCATGAAAAAATGTCAAGATATCTTGTATCTCTTCTTCGGGGATGCATCTCCTAATCATCCCGTCTTCCCCGACTTTGTACATGAAAGGATCATCCCAATAAAAGCTTTGGCACTTAGCAAGGAATCGTTTCTTTTCTTGCCAATTCATATCAAGCCGAATTTTGCCATTCGCCAAGTAATTGGCATAGTCGGCGTACCAAGGTGCTTGGCCTACTTCTAACAAGTTTTCATGAGGTAAATTCTCGCCGATTGCCAACCCTTCTCCTCCCTCCGTGACCAACCTTGAGAGATGGTCGGCTACCGCATTCTCACACCCCTTTCGATCCTTGATCTCAATATCAAATTCTTGAAGCAATAGGATCCATCGGATGAGGCGGGGTTTTGCTTGGGGTTTAGAAAACAAATAACGCAACGCGGCATGATCACGATGCACCATGACCCGTGATCCAAAAATGTAGGCCCGAAACTTCTCTAAAGAAAAGATCAAGGCTAAAAGCTCTCTCTCGGTTGTTGTATAGTTCTTTTGGGAGTCGTTGAGCATTAAACTCGCATAATACACCACCCTTAATAGCTTGTCAATGTGTTGGACTAGGAAGGCCCCCACCGCTTCACTCGAGGTGTCACACATAATTCCGAAGGGAAAGCTCCAATCGGGAGCTACGACGATGGGGGCGGACACGAGACTCTTCTTAATCGCCAAGAACGCGTCCTCACAAGCTTTGTTAAATTCAAAAGGGACACCATTACTTAGTAACCGGCACAATGGGCGAGCGATTTTTGAAAAGTCCTTTATAAACCGACGATAGAATCCGGCGTGTCCAAGAAAGCTTCTCACGTCTTTCACGTTGAGGGGAGGGGGTAACTTTTCGATGACTTCCACTTTGGCTTTGTCCATCTCAATTCCGCTTCCCGAGACCACATGCCCAAGGACTAGCCCACTTCAAAGTGGCTCTTCTCCCAACTCAAGGTCAAGCTTGTCTCTTCACATCGGGCTAGCACTTCTTCGAGATTTTTCAAGCACTCGTCAAATGAATCCCCATAAATAGAGAAGTCATGACTTCAAGGAAATTGTCAATCATATCGGAAAAGATTGAGATCATACACCGTTGGAATGTCCCCGAGGCATTGCATATCCCAAAAAGGCATCCGTCGGAAGTCAAAAGTCCCAAACGGTCAAGTGAAGGTCATTTTGGCTTGATGGCAATTTGATAATAGCCCAACAATCCGTCTAAGAAGCAATAAGAGTGGTGTCTGGATAGCTTGTCTAACATTTTTGTCGATGAATGGAAGGGGGAAATGATCCTTCTTTGTAGCCGCATTCAATTTTCGAAAATCGATGCACATTCTCCACCCCGTTGTCGCCCGTGTAGCCAACAAATCACCCTTTTCATTTTCCACAATGGTAATGCCGCTCTTTTTAGGGACCATGTGCACGGGACTCACCCATTCACTCTCGGCTATCGCAAAGATCAAGCCCTCCTCCAACAATTTTAGAATCTCGGCCTTCACAATTTCCTTAAGGTTCGGATTCAAGCGCCTTTGGAACTCCCGAGATGGTTTGGCATCATCCTCCAACACAATTTTGTGCATGCAAGTCGAGGGGCTAATTCCTTTTATATCACCGAGGCTCTACCCAAAAGCACCCTTGTGAGCTTTAATCACCTCGATTAGCCGCTCCTCTTCTCCCTCATTTAAATTGGAAAAAATAATCACCGGCGCTCTTTCCTCCTCTTCTAAAAAGACGTATTTGAGGTGCGATGGGAGAGGTTTTAGCTCGGGCTTGTGCCTCCTCTCACTTTCATCGGGAACTATCTCGAATAAATCAATCAAACCTTCAAGGTACTCGTCAAATTTTGCAATTGGTTCGACAACTCATTTTTTTATCAACACACTCCACCTCTCCCCCCAGAATGTGGTCCTTGTCCTCAACAAAACTTACACAAGCGCTCTCACACACGAAGGATGCATCGGGGAATACACAAGATTCGTTGTCAAGATCAACCCTAGCATCATCCTCCGGCTCGATCAACTCAAAGCACTCATCCGCCATGAAAACTTGCTCGACCAAATCTTGAATCTCATCAATGAGCCGCATGATAAATACTTGATGGAATCGATAGCAAGTTGGTCATAGAGAATGTGACCGACTCACCCGCGACGAACAAGGTGAGGTTCTTCTTTCCAACATTGATTAGGCATTGCGTAGTGGCCATAAAGGGACGGCCAAGCAAAATGGTATGCTCGGCACCATCATTAGAAACCATGCCAACATCGAGGATAACAAAATCTACCGGGACAACAACCCTCCACCCTTGACGAGCACATCCTTAATAACCCCCTTCGGATATCTAATCGACCGATCGTCCAATTGAAAACAAATCCATGTCTCTTACAAGGGTTCTAACTCCAATTGCTCATAAATCGTAGATGGCATCAAATTTATACCCGCCCCAGAATATAGCATACCATTCGTGACTTTTCCATTGCCGAGCGTGATATCGATACAAAAGGAGCCGGGGTCCGCCATCTTGAGAGCTAAAATCGAAGGGTCACAAACCACACTCGCCTCCTTAGATAAAACGACCTTCTCGTTTGTAGTACTCATGAGCTTCTTTGATAAAAGTTCTTTGAGAAATTTAGAGTAAGCGGGTATGTCTCGGATAGCATCCAATAAAGGGAGAATGATATTGACGTTAGACAACGTATTGTAGAGCCATTGGAATTGATTGTATTTCTTCGTGTTTGGGAGCCGTGAGGGAAAAGGCGTAGGAACCTTTGGAATTGGTGGCTTATAAGCATTTGAAAATTTGTGCAAGCCATCGGGAACGTCTTTTGTCAGGACGGCACCCACGAGGGTAGAATCGGGGGTATGGACAATAGGTGGACTAGCAACTTCCTTATCTTCGGATGGAGGTACGACTTTGTTATCAATGACTCGGCCACTCTGAAGAGATGTGACTGCATGGGCATGTGATGGTTGGCTCGGCAATTCCCCTTTCTCATTGGATTGCTTTAGCATATTCACCTCGATATCCATTTGCCCAATTTTTGTATCCATGGCATTGAATCGAGCATCAAATGAGGATACTGTGTTGGAGAAAGATTTCAATTGTTGCATTATTATGGTAAGATTCGGATTGGTGGCCGGCGGTGGAGCATTCATCGGGGGAGTCGGACGAGAAGGTCCCATATAAGGGTTCGTATGTCCAAAACCCGGATGCATGCGGTTGCTCGGATGGTGCGGGGGATTTTGATTTGATGGCCGAACAAAGGGTGGTCTAGCAACAGCATGACCCGGTTGGTATCCTTGGACACCACAAACGTCCCCCGATTGAGGCACCCACATGTAATGGGAAGGATTCGACGGACAATAAAGCGCTTCATGCCCAACCATACCACAAGAGACAAACAAGGAGGGTCCATGCTCGGGGATGACACTTTAGTCATTTGAGCTTTAATAGCGGCCAATTCCTTTTCTAACTCGAGCTACCTCGGGGAAGGAGATTCATTCACATCTTTGACCCCATTGGCGCTCGAATATAAAGCACGGGATGACCTTTGTTGGGAATTTTCGGCAAGAGTGGTGAAAACTTTGAGAATCTCGTGAGGGGGTTGTTCCGTCATGTTACCCCCGGCCGTCGTATCCACCATATATTGAAATTGCGGTTCCAATGCCTCATAAAGATTTTGGATTAAAAGATCCTTAGGTAAATGATGATGGGGGCAACTATCAAGAAGTTCTTCAAAACAAGCCCATGCGGAGTGAAACGGTTCATTCTTCAGTTGCTTGAATGAATTATTTTTACCCTCACGGCAGACATCTTCTCCATAGAGTAGTAATGATCCAAAAATAAAGCCGAGAGTTCGTCCCAAGTATGAATCGAATTCAGCTCAATGCCCATGAACCATGACAACGCTTCATCTTGTAAGGCATAAGAGAAGCAACGAAGACGTAAATGTTCCAAACTCATCATATTTGGTCGATGAAAACCCAAAACTTGACACATAAATTTGCGGAGGAATTGGAGAGCATTTTCCTTTGCAAACCCATGGAAAATCAGGAGCCTAGCGAAATCGAAAGAGCGAATATCGATGGACATCACTTCAGGGGGTAAGGCGATGCAAGACGAAACCAGAGCACCCACGAAGGCTTTGCTCACGTCTTTCATGGTAAGGATGGGAGCATGAGCATTAGGATTCAATCCACCAAATCGGGCGTAAAGATCGGGAATATCGTCTCGGACCTCATGAACGGCACCGCCAAACCCGGGACCACCATTATAACCATACAGATTCATAGTCGGCATCGGAGTGAAATTATGCACGCGGGGAACACCATACGGACCGGGAGTCGGGCTCGGCATATTCAGAAATTAAGGAGGGGCTCCATAATTGTACGGACCGGCTCCATAACCACCAACGGAACCATTAAACCCGGCATGGTTTGCACCATGACCTCCCATGCCGGGTTGACCAAAGCCGTGAGAACCGGGGGCAACGTGGTTTGCACCTTGCCCTCCCACATTGCCCAATCCACTCATATCAAACCCGTTCCCAACATGGTTTTCACCATGCCCTCCCACGTTGGGAACAACGCCACCATCACCATAAATGTTAGGATAAGAAGAAATACATTGGTGTTGGCCCATGGCATGACCTTGAGTGGTAAAACCACTCCCTTGAATTCCAATGGCTTGCTCGGGAGGAGGTGAGGGAACGGGGGTCGACGGCCTGGGCTTATCGTTCGTAGGGGGCTCAATATGGACTCCGGGATCGGGAGTAGGAGAACATTGAGGGTCGACCCGAGGAGATTTCCCGTTAAGGTCGAGAAACGGGCCGGTGATTGGAAGATTGTGTGCCATATTGTGATTAAAGTTCAAGGGGTGTCTCAAACATCGTAATCGCTTCGAATTAGAAATGTAAGGTGTTAAATTATGTCCGAGAGCTCGACGACCTTGCATACACTCAAAGAAATCGTCAAATAATAAGAAAAGCTAAAAACACAAAGAAGCAACAATCAAATCAAAAGCCTTAACCAAGCCGAGTCGCAACGGCGCCATTTTGAATTGTAGTCTTTCATGGTTTTTTGAAATAAAGGTTTTATTGGCTTGGTGTTATCGGAAATCAATTCAATTTAAGGTTTCAAAGTGTTTCAAGCTTTGAAAAGTAAAGGAAAATAAAAGTAAAGTAATTAAACTAACTAAACTGAGCTAGGAATTGAAATTGTAAGTTGGTCGGATGCCTTGTCGTACGCCTCAAATAGAAAATCCAAATCAATAATGAAAATAAGCAAGAACAAGCAATGTTTCACCAAGTACAAGCATGCAATCACAAGGTACAACTATGCATAAAAATGCAAATTACCAAAAATCAAAAGCATGGATAGAAAGAGTAAGAAAAGTTGACGTGAAAGTTTAAAATTTTATGAAAAATAACAAGCAACAAAGAGTATATCTAAGATTCAACCTAGAACTATGCATGAAAATAAGATTCAAAATAAAGCATAAGAAAAATCCAAAATAAAAACGATCAAGGACTCGATCTATGATCTCGGTGTGTCACTCACCTAGATTCCATGGACGATTCACAAGATCAAGCAAGAAATCAAAGAACTAAGGCAAAAAGCATAAAATTGAAGAACATGCATGAAATTGAAGACAAAGCATAAAATAAAAGAAAGCTTACTTGAATTAAAAGAGGAGAGTACAAACTTGAATTAAATTGCATCAAAGTAAAAGTGCAAGGGAGTACTTGGATTCATCTTGAGCTTACAAACACAAGACAAAACTTGAAAATTAAATCTAAAACCTAAGAGAGAGAAAGTAGATCTAGAAATTGAAAGGGAGTTTAAGCCCAATGCTCATGCAAGAGTTGGGTGTTGAGTGGTTGCTTCCTAAAGTCAAGATGTGGGGTTCATATAGTTATTAGTAGGGGCAAACTCGTCAAATCTTCAAAATTGTCGGACTTGCAGATGATTGACTACCGATCGATCGACTAGAGTCAGTCAATCGACTGCCTTGACAAAACGAGGCAAGCTACTGCCGAGCCAGTCGATTTCAGGGCTGATGGTCGATCCTCGGTGCGCAGTCGATCGAATAGAGATCATTCGATCGACTGCCTCGCCAAAAATGAGGTGAGCTACTTTTCCGCAGTCGATTTCAGAACCCTCAGTCGATTCGGTGCCAGTCGATCGACTACAATTCAGTCGATCCAGTTTGCTTTTTGTCTTGGTTATTTCGTCTCGGCATGGATTTTGGGCCTCGTTGCCTCGAACCACCTACATATAAAAATTTGACTCAAAAACCCATGAATTGCCCAAAATAACATATATGGAAAGCTCCAACAAGAAAACACAAAAATAATCTAAAATCCTAATAAAACATGACTCATGACTACTAAATACAACGTAGATCTCTAACTACAAGCCTAAGGAAAACACCACAATTACATGCAAAACAGGAATGGGCAGGGGGGGGGGTAGACCAATGCTACGGCCACGTCGGTAGCCACTGAGGAGGCCACGGTGGGCGAGAAGAGGATGAGCCCTTTGAGTAAAATGGACCCAGATGCAGACTTTGGCTGGTGCCGGATTTCGGCCCCTTCTTCTTGTTCTGCGTCTTGCCTTCAGAAGATGGGCGAGAGGACCAGATCGACGTCGTAGCCATTGTGACAAGGGCTGCACTAACCGCAACCTTCTTCGTGAATCTCTCCTCCTCCAGAACCAGCATCGAGCGTGCTTTATAGAATTTAGGAAAGGGGTCACTCTGGCGAATAAGGGTACCCATTCCTCCATACGCATCAGTTAAACTAGAAACCAATTGGAGAATGAGGCGCTCATTAGACACCGGAGTGTCGACATTCTTTAGTTGATCAGAAAGGATCTTTAGCCGTTGACAGTAAGCAGACACATTGGGAAAATTATCCATGGTTGTGTGAGAAAACTCCTACTCCAGCGTTACAGCCCGAGAGTTCTTATTGTCCTGAAAAATCTCCCGCAGCCTTGCCCAAGCCTCTGCAGCCATGGATTCGGGTTCAAGGGTCGTGTGCAGCAAGTCCGCCGATATCATCGCATAGATCCATTGTAAAACTGTGGCACCAAGGGTCTGTCACAACTCCCTCTCGACAACCGTTGGTGCGGGGGCATTAGCATCGTCGGATGACAAGATATGTTGAAGAACACGATGAGAACGGGCATGGATCTTGAATAATTTTGCCCACTTCGTGTACTGCACGTTTTCCATCTCAAGAGTGATGGAGATGTGATTCTTGATGTTGGAAACTGCTAGGGCGGGATGAAAATAATAGATGATATTTATAGAATTATATTTTGAATCTATCCCTACCATATATACGAGATTTACAATATAATTCTATAAATATCATCTATTAGTGTGATTTGATTTTTTTTTTTAAACTTGCAACAATAAATAGTGTGATTTGATTTATGTGTTAATTGTTTTTAAAATAAGAATTTTGGTGTTTATTCATGAATTTGAAATGAAATCAACATTCGAATGATCAAATTTTTTTTCATGGTGTTATTTTAAATCAACATTTCCTTTTACGACTTGAATTCTAATTTTTATATTTCATTTTTTTCTCCAGAATTACTTGGTAATTGATTAGATATGTTTTTTTTTTGTTCGATGTTCTTTCCGACTCAACATTAAACAGTGGAAAGTTTAGATTTTTGAATTGATTTTAAGTTAGGTTGATAGTTCTAGGTAGTTATATTTTTGTGCAATAAACGGTGTTTCAGGGGAATTGGATGTGATATACAATATATATCATTTGAATATTCTAACCAATTATAAATTTATTTAAGTTGGACCCATAGTTCTAACCAATTATAAATTTATTTAAAAAATATTTGATTATACTTTGTATTTTATTTTATTTTTGTTATAAAGTAATTCACAAAAAGAGAATTCAAAAGCAATTCTTTTTAGGAAAAGTAGGAAACGAGTTTAGAAAATAAATAAAATGAATGTATGAGGAAAAGTAGGATACAAAACTCCAAAAAAAAAAAACCTATCTAAATGTGACATGTTATAGCAGTTTACAGCCCAAAGAAGATATAATAGTGTATAAATGTCTATCCTGTAAAATGAAACACAGAAAGGAAGAAGACATAAAGGAACGAAAGGAGACGGTAGAAATTAGGGTTCTCTTATTTATCAAAGACTCCCTTTATATAGGGGGATTAAGTACATGTTTCCATAATACATAAAGATAACAAATACCTAAATTGTCCCACATCAGTTACTTGTTGACGAAGACACACTAATTGTGTTTTTCCTTCAACATATCCTAATTATATGAAGTGGCATGATTCTATTGATAACATGATACCTTAAAAATAATACCCAAATAAGATATAATAGTGTATAAATATCTATCCTAATTATATGAAATGGCATTATTCTATTGAATATATAATTGATAACATAATACCCTTAAAAATAATAATAAATATACAGTAGCATTTTTCCTTTTTTTATAACTCAATTCTAAATGGCAATTTTAAAATTGCTCTTTAGATATTAAAGCTAAGGTGACATCTTTTTATAACTCCAATCATGGAGTTGAAAAGTTTTAGCTAAAATAACTTTAGCTACTTTGTCTAGCTATTAAACTCAACATTTTCTTTAGGGGTTACAAGAACATCTGCAGTCCCAATTATATTTATGAATTTGAAAAATAAACTCACGTCAATGGTTTCTTTTAGGTATCAAAATACATTCTGATTCCATTCCAATGACATTTCGCTTTCTTGAGTTAAATCAAGGTAAAAATTTTGAGAAATAAACATTAGGGCTGAGAAGAAGTAATGGTACAATAATGCGCATATTGTACATAGCTAGATAATTCCAGCTCCCACCAGTTCTTCGTCATTTCCACTGACGAAATTTATATTTCCTTATATCTTCATTTTGACCAATCATAGGAGTGCTAGCATATTGCACTTATCCATATTTAATTGCCTGATCATCTTTTGGATATATGCAAACTGTAGAATTTAGTATTCTACAAACTCAGAGTTTAGTTTAAAGCCTTAACATGACCGAGTTTCCCATGGTTCATTATCTCAAATTAAAATTTCAAATAACTAGCGATATCTCTTATTTCATTAAGAGTGAATATTATGTTCCTTTCATCGACATATAAAACTATAATCGCAAATTTGAAACTTTTTTTTATAAATACGTAAGGACATAGATTACTTTTCCCAATCAAGTAGTCACTTAGCCGGTTATACCACATCCGTTTGGATTATTTCAATCCATAAAGTGGGTGTTTTAATTTAATTTCAAATACACTCTGTGGCTTAGAGTCACTTGCCTTGGCAAGGAAAGGCCAGAGAGCACTTTCATATATATATATCTCTAAATCATGATCCCTACAGAGATATGATGTAACCACAGGTATAAGCTGCATTCTCATTATTTGGAATTATAACATCTATTATGGGATAGTACATAATGCCCATAGTCAATTCCAGGGCGTTTTGAGAAACTTTGTGCTTCAAGTATATATTTGCATCTCATGGCTTTATTTTTCTCATTGCGCTTTCTGACAAAACTTTGTTTATGTCCTAAAGGCTTTACACTTGGTGAGGTTAGCACTACCAAACCAAATACCTGTCTTGTTGTCAGTAAATTTAATTCTACCCGGATTGATTCTTTAGAATTAGGCCAATTTGCTCTTTGTTGACATTTCAATAGAGCGTGGTTCGATGCCATCGTGCTTTATATTCCTTGAGCAATAATGTATATTGATTGTATAATGCGCCACTTGAACACGTGCATGAATTTGTTGAGCTACTAGCATCTTCATTGGATTTCGCCCTTAGAATTTGTAAGCGAATCGCATTTGATAAACACGGATAGGCAGCTGTTTCAGCACCTCAATTCTTTTCCCCTTTTTTTTTTACTTTTCAATTTTCAACTTACACCATGTCGGCATACTCCAACCGAACTTTATTTGACTTCTGTTTCGACTAACGAGATATTTTCACACAACCGCCAACTTCAAGGCCCCACACAAACTCATATTAAGTACGGCAACCACAAGGACATCTCAACAACGTAACAATCTAGAATTGACGCCCCACATATGAATCACAAAAGTACTAACATGCGTACCCTTGACCTCTAAATCAAATGACGACTAAAGACTTTAACCGAAACATAATTCATCAAAGCAATTCAAGCAAGTAATTTTAACCTTTTAATTCAATTCCCGGAATTTAATAGCAAAAATTTCAAAAATTTATCAACTTTTTAGCACATATGCATTATAAACCATCAACTCCCACTCCCCCAAACTTAAACCTTAGCTTGTCCTCAAGCGAACACAAAGCAAGAACAAGTAAGTCATAATAAATTATAAGGGAAGAGTAAGGGAAAAGAAATCACCCGGGTAAATGTCAAGGGTGTCTCGGTTCCAATGACGATCTATTTTTTAAAATATAGCCCAATCATCTAAATCAACCAAGCTTTGTATCCCTTCAACTGCAAAAATAAAAAAATAATAATGTAAACATTGGGTTGCCTCCCAACAAGCGCCTTTTCTTATCGTCGTCGGCTCTCCGTTTTACCCCTTAATTCCAAGGGGGTTTCGGTGGAGGTCTCAAAGTACACGGAATGCCAATGACCTCATCCTCCTCAAATCTCACTCGTTTTAACGTCGGATGCTTAACCGGATCTTTTCGACATTGTGATGGCTTTACATTGATTTTTGCTAAGATGGTCTGGTCTATCACCACATACAGAAGATCATCGGTCTCCTCCTTCTCAAAAACATCTTCTCGCACGTAAGTCTCTTTTTCATCATTCATCACTTGACACACGGTCCATGATGGCATCGGCTTCGGCTCAGCTTCGACCTCGATAGGAGAAACGATAGAATAAGGAACATCATTTTTAAGTTCAGGCAGACTATGATCAACACGTGTCCGCCTCGTTTCTTCGTCCTCCATCTCGTATTCGTCCTACAATTCAAATGTCGGGTCCTCTGCATCATTGATTTTCCCCACATCTTGCAGCATGATGGCACTCACACTCTCCATGCGTTCCTCAGTTTGAGAAGACAATCTCTCATTCCCTTGTGCATCCAGTTGGTTTATGCGCTTCGCCATTTGACTCATTTGAGCTTTGAGCTTCTTGGTGTTCTTTATCATGGCCTCTATCATCTCTATGAGGGCTGGGGACGGTTCTTGTGCTTAGAGATGGTCATCATATTGTCTCAAAAAATTTTGTCCCCTTTGAAAATTTGGAGGGTCTCCCCACCTTGGCTCGTAAGGATCGTAGTTCCCCTCTTGCCATCTTCTAGGCCTCACTCCATAGGCTCCTAATTCGAGATTGGCTCGTAGCGTTGGGCAATCATCAGTGACATGATCGAATGTATGGCGCAATTTGCATGGTCGAACCGTAGCCCTCTTAATGATAGTGGACTTTAACTCATCCAACTGAGCTTGGAACGGACCAGTGTCTACCTCATTTACCGACCTCAATGTATTATCACGGTAGCCAAATTACTGAGAATTAACCGCCATGTTCGAGATCAACTCCATTGCTGCCGTCGGTGTCCTATCCATGAGTGAGCCTCCGCTTGCCGCATCTATCATGTTTCTATCAGTGAGACAGAGACCTTCATAAAAGTATTGTATTAATAACTCCTTGCCCATTTGATGCTGAGGGAAACTAGCAACGAGTCTCTTGAAATGCTCCCAATACTCATGCAATGTCTCCCCGGGTAACTGCCTCACTGCACAAATGTCTTTACGTAGGCTCGCCACTCATGAAGCGGGAAAATATATTTACAAAAATATCCTCTCCAATGCTATCCACGTGGTGATAGAACCAGGAGGTAAGTAATAAAGCCAATCTTTGGCTAGACCCTTCAATGAAAATGGAAATGCCCGTAGTTTAATTTGTTCGTCAGTCACTCTGGCAGGCTTCATGCTCGTGCATATAACATGAAATTCCTTCAAGTGCTTATGTGGGTCCTCGCCATCTAATCCATGGAACGCCGGAAAATTATAGATTAATCCGGATCTCAATTCGAGTTTAGCGTCCTCCACGGTTGGAAACGTGATGCAAAGTTGTTGTTGCGGGAGATCCGGATTTGCTAGCTCCTTCAACGTGCGTTCTCTACCTCCTGCCATAGTCACAAGATCTAAAAAGAAAATTAATGAAATTTAATATATATATATATATATATATATATATATATAACCAAAATTTGACTGCTCGTCGTTGAAGCGTCAAAAATAATATTTGTAAAAGTCCTCGACTTTCCTCTACTAATTAGTAGCAGCGGCAAGCAAGGGTCGATCCCACATGGAGTGTGGATTAGTTTTTGATAATTCGTATTTAACTAAACTAATAAAATAGGGTTAAAGAATATTAACTAATCTAAGAAAACTAAATAACTAAAGAAAACAATTAAAATCAAATAAACGAAACAAATAAATAAAATAATAATAATAATAATAATAATAATAATAATAATAATAATAATAATAATAATAATAATAATAATAATAATAATAATAATAATAAAGCTTCCAATCCTAGTTCGGTTTCCACCCTCGTTCAATTCATTTAACCAATTGCAATATAAAATCCACTAATCATATGAAACTAAATACCCTAAGTAACAATAAGCTCTGTTACTCGAATTTGCCCTTACCGTGTATTTAATTAAAACAAGCTCTTTAATTAACTCTAATTAATGAACAAACTAGAATAAGCTCTCTAGATTTAATCCACCAACAGCATTAAGAACAAGACAAATAGGCTAATCTAAGCAATAAACTAATAAGCTCGGTTTATTTAACTTATGTTGTGTTACCCCCAATGATACGAGACCATTAGTTGCTTCATAGAAATAGAGATTACGACAATTACACGAGAAGCAATCTTATTTCTAGCAATAGATAACCAAATTCCTAATCTAGGTGGCCAATCCGAATCAAGAATTAAGCAATAATGTCATGAATATAGCAATCATGATATGTAAACAGAATAACACAAGTAATCTCATATGAAGAACGAAATAAATACGCATAAATTAATTAAAACATAATATCACGAGGGTTTCCACGTCCCTAGAACTAGATAAAACAATCACTCACTCATGGAGTTCATTAAATAAAAGAAGAAAAATAAATAGAAGAAGCATAATTCAAAGATAAGAAGGATAAAAAAGCTTAGATCTTGAATCTTGAGTCTTCAATCTTCAAGCTCTTGATGGTTGGGTGTTTTGGACTCCTTTTGGGGCTTAGAAACCCTAGGATTAATGTGTCTCTCGAATTTGGTGTTAAAGGGAGGTATTTATAGGTTTATATGTCTTGGAGAACAAGTTCCCTTGCTAAAATAGGATTTCCGCCCCTTCTATGTCGGTTCTACACTTTCCATAACTGTTTCCTGCACTTTCTATACCGTTTTCCTCGCAGAAATAAGACTCCCAGCGCCAGGCAAGCATGGGCGGGCGCGCGTGCAGCATAGGCGAGTCAGGGGGCTTTCTATAACGGTTCTTGACTGGCAGTGATGTTAGCTGTAGGTCAGCTACCGCTGGACTTTCTATAACGGTTGTACCCAGCGATAACCCATCTAGATAGACCAGAATCGTCCTTTCTTTGCCAATTCACTCGTTTTGTCTCCCGTTTCCTCGTGCAACTCTTATGCATCATCCTTAAATCTTCAATTCACCAATTTATCACCTAATTACTTCAAAATAAGATAAAAATACATAATTGGTGCTCGACTACTCATAATAATAAATATGCGAGAAATAAATATATATAAGAATATTAAGCACATAAAGATATAGGAATTAAACCATTAAATAAAGCACAGTTTCTCGCCTATCATATATATCATCAATGTGTGTGGAAAATCTTTCCATCAACTTATATAAACTCTCATAGTACATTGAGATTCTTTATTCTTTGGAATCATATTAAACATCGGACTAACCTCCAGTAATGATTCATGGACATAAGTATAACCAGAGATAATCTCATGAGAGGAATTATCTTGATTAATGATCAATTGAAGTTGTGTTATACATGCCCTCTTATTCCTTGGGTGAGTATTGATCGAACCAAGTGACCTTCCCCTGTACCTTTTGGGAGTCATGACCTCAACCACACCTCCACTAAGTATGGTTGCAATGTCTTAATTTGTGAAATTATGCCCCTTATGGGGTCATTTAACCTTGAAGACACATTTGTAGCTGGTATATATATGATCTCGTTACTTGGTCACCATCTATATTCTTTTTGACGGTTTCTTCTTTGAGACCTTATTATACATGCACATTAGGGTAAAAGATGCATTAAATATATCTTGAATAAAATGCAATAGATATCGAGTACTTTTGATGTAAACTCTCTAACATTATGAGTATGGATGCTCTATAAGGGTGGTGAGTCCTCAATCATACTAAATGTACTATAATTCTTGCAAATGCAATATTCTTATGGACAATACGTGTCGAAACATCGACCAAAACTATAAAATACTCGAATGATCCGCATTTAGAATGGTTATGTCCACATGTATCACCAATTATCAATTATAAGAGTGGAATATTATACTTTGTATCTTTAGCATATGCAGGTCTCAATCATACAATTTTGCTAATGAACAAGTTTTGAAAAAAATGAGTGATACATCATTGAGATATGAATGTATGTAGTGCTCCTAGTACTTTAGAATGCACTAGCTGTAATTGAATAGCATTAGTTCGACCCTATACCGTGCATTAAATTTCTATCTCGTTTTGTGTTTCACTCAAAATAAAAGATGTTCATGTTAATTTCTTATAATATGGACCATCATATCACGACGACCAAAGAATCCATGCATATCATATCAAAACTTGAATGAGTCAGTGTCCAGAAGTTCTTCGTTGGTCATATCTTCAATAATCAAGAAGTAGTAAAGTAAATTTACTAGGTTGACTCTAAAACGTGTTTTCTTCCACATATATTAAAGGTATATTTTCATTCTCATAATGTATTTCTTAATGATAATCATCAACACGAATATCATCAAACTTAACAAAGTTCATTTCGCTCTTGGTCCATATTGAGTTTTTATGACTTTAATGTGCTACTAGGAATCAAGATTTTGTCACATATAAACATCAATTCAGTGAATAATTGTCTATTCCTCGACAATTCTCACATTCTACAGAGATATATGAACGAAATACTTTTCATTCTACATTATTTATTAGATATGTTACATTATATCTAATAGTTTACTCCTGAACCTTTTATGTGAATGTGTGGTAATAAACTCAATTGTATTTAATGCTTCGGAATGAAATTTACTAAAAATACAATAATAATTAACTAATTAATCAGGTCATCACATAAATCTAACTCAAAATAAACTTTAAGACCAAATACAATAGTCTAATATGAATGATTGATTATACTTTAACAAATTCTTTGTAAAGTAATAAACAAACAAATTTCATCAATCAAAATAGAGGATATCCATTGACTAAGCAAAGTTATTAGGATAACCTCCACGACTTCTACCACGACCAATAAATATCACAAACTCTTACATATCTTACCTTGTGGTTCATTCTTCCCACATAGGTAGGGTCAACATGACATTTCCCCTTTTCTTTGAGGTTATTTCCACTATTCCTATCGATCCTAGTTAGCCTCAAGAAGTTTTCTTATCCAGAGGTCTAACATTGGTATTATGAAGAATAATGTCATGTCTCTCAATAACTTATCATAATTAACATTATACAAGTGCATTAGTATGTTTGCTCAAGTGGAAAAAAAATATTGTGAGATCGTATCTTACAATTACTTATTGTCATTTAAAGTGACCTTCTTTTTAACATATGGTAAGACATATTTTTAATCGCAACATATCAAAGTAATTGACCCTCTTGACCAAGCAAACAAATCTCTTTTCACTAAATTCTTAGGTCTGGAAGTAGTGTTTCATAAAATTTTCATAATATTCATTTAGAGCACATTCCAAAATTTATTGAAAGTTTGTAACTAAATATACTTCCAACATGGGGTCAATATGAATTCTCAAATTCATTAGAGAATTGACTGTGGTTTAGTTTGATGATTCTTTGTCAGTGGGTTTGGTGGATGATATTATTGTGGAATTGTAGCTCTTCTAGTTTCCACATCAAACAAATGATGGTAGTAACCAATTTCTTTTGAGTATATTAAATTATATTTAGATTGAGTTAATTCAATCAATTTCTTTAGATAGTGAGTTTGAAAAATATATGTCATAATCTTTCTTTGATATCATGTGAATATACTTTATAATTATACAATTCTCTATCATTCATGAACTTTCATTATCATGAAAATATGCAAATATACAATCAATAATGCATATATTGAAAGTAGCTTATAAAATCAACTTGAAGAGAATTACCAACATACACATGAATCTGTCAATTCATCAAGAATTGCCCACATACATGAATTTATCAATTTATCATCGAAATTCATGATTAACTAAACATATGCAAAACCATGATCAATCTCTCATCTAATCATGTAAATAACTTTATTTACGATTTCTAAATAAGAAATCATCAAAAAGCATAAGTGATAATATATTATATACTCTATGAATATCATTAATGTGTTGCAAAATTTCATATTTGTCAATATTGTACATAACATCACATGCATATAATCATAGGTAACATATATACATATACATGCTTTGTATAAGAATGAAAAATAATACATACCATGCCATATATTCATATAACCAAATATTTATTAGTTGCATTTAATAAATAATAGGGTAATTTGAGTTACCTTGAAGGAAAGTCACGATTCTTTCCTAATTTTGTTTTTGCAATAGGTTTGTCCGTGATATGTGTCTGATGACATAGACCTTCAAACCATATCTCCACCGTACAGATTTAACAACTATATCTTTTGAATATTATATCCAAAATCCAGCATCATCCAACTGTTAGATTGTGCGTAACTTAAATTTTAAAAGAAGTTGGGTGAACAGTTTCGGGAAACAGGATCAGTTCCATTCAAAATTCATTATCGGGTTCTTCAGAGCTCATATTCAAATCTTTACCGTTCATAATAAACTTTCATTTCTTTCAAATAACGTATCCAGATTTTGGATTGATCCAACGGTTCGGTTGTGAGAAATCGTATTTTGAAAAATGCTGCACAGAAATTTCTGAAAATAGAATATGCTATACTCGGAATTTTATATATATTTTATCGTATCTCCGAATCCGATCTCCACCTTTCAGAATGTAAATCAATAGGGTTTTAAGGTTTTGTAAAAATTGTAATACGATCCAACAGTTGAAACGTGAGAAAATAATTTCTCAAATTTACAGCGAAGTTAGAATCTTGACCTACGAAAATTGTGTATAAGGTATGGAGGCTTATTTGTTGATTATCAATAGGTTAGAGTTTCGTGCTGATAACGTGTAAAAGGAAACGTAGAAAAGAAGAAGAGATAAAGGAACAAAAGGAGATAGTAGAAATTAGGGTTCTCTTATTTATCAAAGACCCTCTTTATATAGGGGTGTTAAGTACATGTTCTCATAGTACATAAAGATAACAAATACCTAAATTGTCCCACATCAGTTACTTGTTAACGAAGGCACACTAGTTGTGTTTTTCTTCAACATATCCTAATTATATGAATTGGCATAACTCTATTGATAACATGATACCTTAAAAATAATGCCCAGATAAGATATAATAGTGTATAAATATCTATTCTAATTATATGAAATGGCATGATTCTATTGAATATATAATTGATAACATAATACCCTTAAAAATAATAAATACACAGTAGCATTTTTTTCTTTTTTTATACCTCCATTCTAAATGGCAAGTTTAAAATTGCTAGGCTTCTGTGCCTAGTCCTTCTTGCCGCTTTATTAGTCATTAAGATATCCTTCGGAACTTGCAAGAAAGACCTACTGAAAGTCTTGTTAAGCTTTGCTAACCATGATGAGATTGGTTCTTCTTTCATGATGCGGAATGTCCAATTTGACAGCAGGGATGATCGGAATCGTGTTTTTTAGTAGCCTCTTACTAGGAAGAGTCATTCGATGGTGGAGTTAGCGGTTGAGTTGAAAAGGCAGATATTAAAGATAAGGTGACATCTTTTTATAACTCCAATCATGGAATTGAAAAGTTTTAGCTAAAATAACTTTAGCTACTTTGTCGAGCTATTAATATGTAGAAAGATAATGCAGCAGCTAATAATTTTTCTTTTTTTTTATTTAGAATTTAGTTTTTACAAGTTAAAAAAATAATACAGTAATAAATATTAGCTACACAAAGAGCAAGGTTGGAGTGGGAACCCAAAACACACTTAACTTTTATTGATTTTGGGCATTTATATCATGGTTTGAAAATTTCAATATGATTTTAGAGACTTGTTTTTCATGTAACTGTGGTGTTTTTCTCATATTTTTTAGCCGGGTTTTATATTGATTTTAGTGATTTTTGAGTCAATTAGTTAAGTTGTTAGGTTGTTTCTCTCGTTTTATTGTTTTTCGTATTTCTTTTTGATTGTATACTTAATATGGTTAATTTAATCATAATTAATTAATTTTATGTTTAATTTAGGTATTTGAAGTATTTTGGTCTGGAGATGGTCGAGTGTGGGCTTACGAGTGGAGTTTTAGCGAAATCGAGCCTCGATTTGAAATATTACAACTGACACTGGGTACGTTGCCGACACTGGGTTACCAAGTGTCTGAGCCATCCCGCCCACACCTGCCGAGCATGCCTACGTCGATCGACCAAGATTCGAAGCAAGGTCGACGCAACTCTCTGTAGCGTCGATCCAAGCTGCGTCGGTCGACGCCCTACCGAGAACTGCCGACACTGGGTACATTGCCGACATTGGTTTACCCAGTGTCTGAGCCCTGCCGACAGCGTACGCACCGTCTCGCCCAATTGCCAAGCCATACTGATCCATATCGACCCAAATGGTATAGTTTGACCAGTTTGGGTCAAATTTGGTTAAACATGGGAACTCCAAGCTTATAAGGCTTATTTGAACCATTTACCCCTAATAAAACCTATTATAAATAGAACCCAACTCTCATTTTTGTATCACACCTCCTCCCAACCCAAGCTTGGGTTTGTGACTTAATTTTCTCTCTCTAGATTTAATTTCAAGTTTTTCCTTGGGTTTTAAGCTCAATAAGATTTCAAGTATTCCTTTTAATTTTGATTGTAATTCCATTCAAACTTTTGGATTCTCCTTTTAATTCAAGTAAGCTTTCTTTTAATTTCATACCTGTTCTTCATTTTCATGCTTGTTCTTCAATTTATGCCTTTTGCTTTAACTCTTTGATTTCTTGTTAGATCTTGTGAATAGTCCATGGAATCTAGATGAGTGACACATCTAGATCATAGATCGAGTACTTGATCATCTTTATTTTGAGTATTTTCATATGTTTCATACTTGTTCTTCATTTTATGCCTTTTGCCTTAGCTATTAGAATTGTTGCTTGATCTTTTGAATCGTCCATTGAATCTAGGTGAGTGACACACCAAGATCATAGATCGAGTACTTGATCATTTTTATTTTTGAGTTTTTCCAATGGTTTATTTTAATTTTTATTTTCATACATTGTTTCGTACTTAATCCTTGATCTATGCTTTGTTGCTTGTTAGTTCTCGTAAAGTTTTAAACTTTGACATCAATCTTCATTGCTCTTTCTATTCATGCTTTTTATTTTTGTCAATTTGCATATTTCAAGTTTTTATGTTCATGCAAGCATGGTTGTACCTTGAGCTTTCATGCTTGTACTTTGTGAAACATGGCTTGTTCTTGCTTATTTACATTATTGCTTTGGATTTTCATTTTGAGGCATACGACGAGGCATCCGACCAACTTGCAATTTCATTTTCTAGTTTAGTTTACTTAGTTTAATTGCTTTGTTTTTATTTTCTTTTAATTCTTCAAGTTACAAACACATTGAATCTTACATTTGAACTGATTTCCGATAATACCAAGCCAAATGAACCTTTGATATTTTCAAAACCACTGAAAATTACACTTTAAAATGGCGCCGTTGCGACTCAGCTTGGTTAAGGCTTTTGATTTGATTGTTGTTTCTTTGTGTTTTTAGCTTTCTTTGTTATTTGACGTTTTTTGTTAAATATGCAAGGTACGTATAGCTATGGTGATACATTCCCAACATGGGAGGGCATGGTGCAAACCATGTTGGGAATGTAGTGATATATAATGGTTTTGGCAATGTGGGAGGACATGGTGCAAATCACGTTGCAAATGGTGGATTCGGCTATGGGCAACCCAACATGGGAGGGCATGGTGCAAACCATGTTGGGTATAATGGCTTCTCAGGTACGAATGGTCCGTATGGGGGATATGGTGCTTCTAATCACTTTCTGAATATGCACACTCCAAATTACGGTTCATATAGTGGTTATGATGCCCCCTATCAATTCCCCAATATGTCTAATGGAGGCTTTTATAATCCCAATGGGAATGTGGTGGCCAATTTCTGAATCTCGGCCCATATGGAAGTTATCATGCTTACAATTTTGATCATGCCCCGATTGGTACCACCAATAGTGCTCAAAATCCCAACCCGTATGAGTTATTTGGCAGTATGAGCTCCAATGCCCAAAATGCCCTCCCCATCCTCAATATTTCGATCGATGCTCCTACTCCACCTTCCGATCCGACCCTCTTGGCTATTATGCAACAATTGAAATATTTTTCCGATAAGGCGGCTTCGTTAAATGCTCGATTCAATGCTCTTGAAGCTACGGCCGACGAGTTACACATGACATTTGGGCAATTAGAGAGTGATATGACTGTGCTAATTGAAGCTAATGAGGGAGAAATATTACCAAGCCAACCTTCGCATCCCCTTGCCGTCACGATCCTTGATAAGTGTGGGGTGGTTGATGATGAGCTTGCCCCGCCGTCCGAATGGGAGGTGGTTTCTTTTTCAAGTGTCCTTACTCCTCCCGAATCCACCCCCGTGGACCCCACGTTGGCAAAGGCATTCTCCGATAGCCTACTCAAATCTCCAACCTCTAAAGCCCATATGCATTATCCTTCTATAATCCCTTTTGAAGATTGTTTACATGTGGGTGTGATCCGAGAATTGGTCGAAGCAACTCTCTGTAGCGTCGATCCAAGCTGCGTCGATCGACGCCCTGCCGAGAGCTGCCGACACTGGGTACGTTGTCGACACTGGGTTACCTAGTGTACGAGCCCTGCCGACAGCGTACGCACCGTCTCGACTAATTGCCGAGCCATATCGATCCAAATGGTTTAGTTTGACCATTTTGGGTCAAATTTGGTCAAACATGGGAAATTCAAGCTTATAAGGCTTATTTGACCCATTTACCCTAATAAAACCTATTATAAATAGAATCCAACTCTCATTTTTGTACCACACCTCCTCCCAACCCAAATTTGGGTTTGGGACTAATTTTCTCTCTCTAAATTTAATTTCAAGTTTTTCCTTGGATTTGTAAATTCAAGAAGAATTCAAGTATTCCCTTTAATTTTAATTTTGATTGTAATTCCATTCAAACTTTTGGATTCTCATTTTAATTCAAGTAAGTTTTATTTTAATTTCATGCTTGTTCTTCAATTTATGTTTTTTGGCCTTAGCTCTTTGATTTCTTATTAGATCTTGTGACTCGTCATGGAATCTAGACGAGTGACACATCTAGATCATAGATCGGGTACTTGATCATCTTTATTTTGAGTATTTTCATATGTTCCATGCTTGTTCTTCATTTTATGCTTTTTGCCTTAGTTATTAGAATTGTTGTTTGATATTGTGAATCTCCATGGAATCTAGGTGAGTGACACACCGAGATCATAGATCGAGTTCTTGATCATTTTTTATTTTGAGTTTTTTCTATGCTTTTTTTTTTTTTTTTTTTTTTTCATGCATTGTTTCATACTTAATCCTAAATCTATGCTTTATTGCTTGTTAATTCTCGTAAAGTTTTAAACTTTGACGTCAATTTTCATTGCTCTTTCTATTCATGCTTTCGATTTTTGTCAATTTGCATTTTTCAAGTTTTTATGTTCATGCAAGTATGGTTGTACCTTGAACTTTCATGCTTGTACTTGGTGAAACATGGTTTGTTCTTACTTATTTTCATTATTACTTTGCATTTTCATTTCGAGGTACACGACGAGGCATACAACCAACTTGCAATTTCATTTCCTAGTTTAGTTTACTTAGTTTAATTGTTTTATTTTCATGTTCTTTTAATTCTTCAAGTTACAAACACTTTGATTCGGCAATTGAATCGATTTTTGATAATATCAAGTCAAATGAACCTTTATTTTCAAAAACCACTAAGAAATACAATTCAAGACTCGTATGATACTTTTATCTGGAGAACAGTCTTGATCACTTGAGCTATGATTTGGCCCTATCTCAAGAATTTCCTCATCAGGTTTGGGTAGAGTTGGTATAATCTCCTATTCATAATCAATTATACAAAAAAAATCAAATTAATTTGGATCTAAAGTGTATGCATGGGATTATGTCTGGTGTAAGTTTTGGGCTTGGTTTTATTTTGGTTATATGCATGCTTGACAATCTTCATGTATATAAAATGAGAGGTTTTCGAATCTTGTCTGGTTCTTACATTCTATTGGTTGGATTTTTTTTTTAATAGAACTTACAAAGTATTAATTTGTTTTCAAAACAATGATACAGTATATAAAAGGAAATTAATATGGGGATAAACTTCCTTATAAAATTGCTTAACTAGTTTGGTCGAACCATAATCTGTATCCAATCTACAAACGAACCTTTGTTTTAATATTTTCTGTTTTATTGTGATTTTCCAATTATGAATTTCCGGAGGTCGAGCAGATTCACCCTATTTATTTGTCAAGTTAATTGAAAGAGTTTAATAATGAAATTATCATCATGAGGCTGTGATGCTGATCAGTTTGGCCAAGTTTCATAATGAAATTATCGACGAGTCGAGTAATTTTCTTGGTTTGGGCATTTTTAATGATCGTTCAAGGAATTACAAGAGCAATCATTCTGATGATCTTGAAGTAGCAGGTAAACAGACCTATTACTTACATTATTTGTTGACAAGTGCTTAGTTTCAACTAGTATATATATATATATATTTTCCCATCTGATTACTCTTATGTCTTGTGAATATATCATTTCAGCATGTCATGATATTTTGGAAGAAGCACCTGAAGACTTATTATTGGAGATATTTATCCGTCTCCCCGATTCTCGATCCGCTATAATCTCTGCCATTGTCTGTCAAAGCTGGCATTCTTTGATTTCTCACAACCCTCGATTTATCCCAAGATTCATATCTCATCACCACCAGCATCAACATCTCTATCTGTTGCCCTACACCCTCATATTGCGTAATGCTGATAAAATACTTAAGTTCGCCGGTCCCCAATATTTTCAACCCATTTTCAAGCTATTCTCCGAGGAGTCGACGTTTTGTACTAGCCCTAATTTCTTGGACTTCTTGCCTTCTTCACCGATGGTGATAAGAGGATCTTGTAATGACTTGTTGTTCATATCCCCTGACTCACGTTGGTCCACGGATTTCTACATCTGCAATCCAATCACAAAGCAATTTATTCAGCTCCCTGAGATGCCTAGACCCCACAGACCCCTCGGCCATAAGTGTCCAGTAATCGGGCATGCATTGGTATGTATGCCCACTAACAACAACCATTCCCAATTCAAGGTGGTTGAATTCCATCATCCTCGTTATCCTGATCCTGATTCAGACTTATCTCATAATACGGTCCAACCTATCAAGGTATTTTGTTCCGAATCAAGAAAGTGGAAAATGAGACACTTTCACTATCCTCGAGCCAGGAATTTATATGGTATTAATTTTCTGCATGCTGTTACCTGCAATCGGATTTTGTATTGGCTTGAATACGAACGTGTTGGGGTCGACAGGGTTATTTCTTTAGATTTGTGGTCTTTAGAAGATTTGTCCAACCGCCCAGTGTGGTGTCATTGACTTCCCGGATGATCATTGTTATGATGTTCGTTATGTTAGAGAGGATATCGGAGTTGTGCGTGTACATGGCAGAGAGGAGCTCAGGTTATTACAAGTTATCCTCACTACGGGTATGGAATCGACTGCCGATTTGAATGTTTGGAAATTGAGTTATAATCAAGATAAAAAGAAAGATTGGGTTTTGGTTCATAAAAATAAGTTGAAAAGGCCAAAAAAAAGGTATGAAGCTGGGCCTTTTGTTCATCCAACCAATGGTGATGTGGTTTTTATGGTATGGGGTACAAATGATGTTTATCAGTATAATCTCAAAGATGATACTACTATTACAACATATGAAATGATTGGCGAGCTTCAAGAGCCATTAGTGTTAAATACTCGCTGGGTAGCAACAAATGACCGGCTATTGCCCTTTCCGGTGGTGCATCCGAATTGGCCAACGCTGCTTCCTAATAATTCCACAGGATAATTAATTGAGCTTTTGCTTCTTTCTTTTCTTTTTACCCTACCTGTTTTTTAACTTAATTAATTGCTATGGTTTTCTTAAAATCTATTTAAGCAAAATAATTTTTTTTTCATTGTTTTGTTAGGAAATTTAACAGAACTTCTAGTCTTATTATGGCCTTACGAGTGTTGGTGATTTTTTGATTTGACTTTAATTTTGATTCAGTTTGGCAGGCAGTGCTGTCCAACTTATGTTAATGCAAGAGGTAGCACTACATGTGTAGTAAATTAGCTTTGTTATTAGTATGTAAAGATAGCATTTTGTTAGTATATCTATTTATAACAATTGTATTTTCTTCACTTTAAAATAGCGATGTTTTAATATACTAAGTAGTGCTGAAATTAGTCATGTATGTTGCTATTATTGTAAAGATTTTATAATCTGACAATGATTCATCTTCTTTTTTTTGTTTTTGTTTTTTTAATAAGAGATCTTGGATAGTTGATTAATTTGGTAAACGATATAAAATTTAAAATGAATAGCAAACGAAAAAAGTTATATCGTTTTTAAGATTTGGGTACATGCTAATATTCATTTGAAGGGAGAAATAATCGGATGCCATTAAAATTAAATTAAAGTAAACGCTGATATTCATTTGAAGAGTTGTTTGGGCCGGTGGTAAAACAACTCTGGATCAACAAAGAGCCATGACAAAAACACACTTGAATTTTCTGCAAAAAACAAGACAAATACATCAATTCAGTAAAATGCAGCCATTCAATCATTTCAACAAAAACCTGAGATGCATTCCAATAGCTTAAAATCACTAAAAAAAATATAGGATCTGATTGGTTGGGAGTGTGTCCGGGTTTGGGGCGGTCGGGGTGCTCCGTTGCTTGAATGAGTACCCGCATGTCAGTCCTAAAGGAGAGCTACTCATAAGCTATAAGCAGTATCTTCATTATCATATACAACTTATACAAAAATATATATGACGATCGGCTCCAAAACGTTACAGTGGTATATTAGTAAAATTCAAATTATTTAGTTACTACATATTTGGTACAAAATAGGATTGGAGTTACTAATCTAAGAAAATGTGTTTTCTTCGCCTAGAAAACATAAGATCTCATCCACCTCTCCGATCCTCTTCTTCCCACGTGTGTATTCAACCAATTCCAGTGAACTGTTTATTGTAATGGTAACACATTTTTTTTTTTTGTATATATCGAAATTTATTGAATTGAGTTTCAACTATTATTTTTATGCTTTTAACAACTTTTTATTTTATTTCTATTATTTGAATATTCTTACTTGTTGGTTGTTTCATGTTAATTCTTATAAGATTTTGGAGCCATTTTATTTGGATTGAGTTTAAAGATGAATAAAGAGTCTAAAGAAAGTTAAAAGAAGAGTCCATTGGGCCAAGAATGGAGCAAGTCTAGATGAAATGCCTAGATGAATAGTTAATCATGTTGCTAATTTCATTGTATTTTGGGGTTTGTTATAATCATATATAGTCAGTCATCCTCAATCATAAAAGGAGATCGACGTATCTTTTGTGCTTTTTGACTCTTTGCTACAATATAGTCTCATAGGCAATGTTAAATTAATGATGTCATTAAGTTAAATCAAGAAAGTAAGAAAAGCAAAAAATGCACGGGTCATTTAAATGCCAAAGTATTATTCATTACGTTTATTCTAGTAGTTTTTTTAATCCTAATTGAACTTAAGAGTTTATAACTAACCCATACAATTCAGCATTGCACATAATACAAACTAAAGAGTATTTTCGTAATTTGGACCATGCCTTCTACTTTTTAATTTCAACAACTTTGTTTTTCTTCTTGATGCTTGAATTTTTCTTCATGCACTTGTTCTTGAAGTTTTGTAAAGTCTTTTTGTCACTTGAAATTTCTATCTCCGAAGTCATTTGCTTAAGTTGGTTTTTTCTTCCCATGCGCCTTTCTTTTAGCTCTTTTTGAATATTAGTATTTTTCATTCCTATTACTTGGAGACATCGATCCTTTTCTCTTTTTCCATCTTTTCAAACTTGTTTTAATTACTTCCACTCCCTCGACCACATAATCGATTTTTTCTCCCCGAATTTCGCATTTTTGGATTCAATTAAGAAACATAATGCTTTTGATGCCAGCAAGCTCAACCTTTTGCAATATTTTGATTCATGTTCCGCCTTATTAAATAAGAAATGATGTTCCTTTATTATTGAAATAAATTCCCTGTTAATATTATTACATGTTCAAAGCAGTTTTCTTTGAAGTTATATATTATCTAATTTATGTGTTATCAGTTATTTTGATGAAAGTCATCAATAGGGAAATAATGTATTATCTAATAATGTTACGTTTTCAGTCGATTGTACATTCAATAACTGGGTATCCAATGAATATAGTGGCCGCCTACCAAAACATAGTTATTATTGCACCGTTGGAGTCTTGAATGACATTCAAAATTACTCAATACCTAGTATTCATAGAATAATAAAATGTTAGTTGGTGTATGGATATTTTGTTTAATTTTGGAAAAGTTTTCTATTACCTTGACATTGTTTCAATTTTCTCGTCATTGCATTTGCTGCAAGTTGCCTTACCATTGGTATTGATTACAGAAGTAGACCATATTTACATGCATCAAACCAAAACGATGATTTATTCTCGACCCTTTCAACAATTCCCTCAAAACAACAATACATATCCTATAAATATAAGAAAGAAATGGTTTAGAGATTTAAATCTTATTTAAAATAAGTAAATCCAAATGCTCATAAAAAGATATTTATTAATATTATTGTTACCTTGGTAATTGCATTTCGCTTGTCTATGATATCACTGAGACTCATCCATTTTGAAATTTTCATCCGTTGACTCATTGCTAGTTCTCATATTTTCATAGGATTATCAATTGCATTTAGCCTATGTATAATATTAGGAAAAATAGTATTTCTATATTAATAAAAAGGAGTTTGTAGGTTTATATTTAAAATCATTAATTGTAGTTTATATAATATAAAAAGTAATTACCAAATTTTCATTTTGTAGTTTCTTCACAACTCGATTCTATTTGTAATATTGATGCTGCTGTACTCTGAGTTTGTAATTCACCTAAGGTATGAGAGATTTAAAGGTAGCTGTCAATTTCTTTCCACTCAAAAAATATGGGTTATTTTTCCAAAACTTTATAAAATTTTTATGTGTTGTGTGCTGAGTAAGACAATTATTTCAACATTATTACCATTGAACTCTTTCGGAGTCACTTTAGAGATTGCGACAGTTGGATATTGAAATCATTTGCTCCAATTCCTTTCCTTCATGTGTTGCTAGGTCATCCCATAGGCTAACAATCATTGGCTGAAATCTGTTTAATAAGTATATTGAAAGATTATGTAATGTTTTCCTTAATCCTTCTCATTCCTTTCCTCAGTATATATACAATGTATATGTCTAACAAATGGCTTGACTGTAGGCTACCAATTAGGAAACAATATACACTGTACCAAATATATGCTTAAGCTATTTAAACTATGTTTGGCTAAGATATTAACAATATATTTAACACACACACGCAGTCGTAGCGGGAGGCCGACGAACCCTGAGACTATCCCTAAAATCTTCAAATAAAATTAGCAGAAGACCTTTGGTGAAAATATCCGCTATCTGATATCGTGATGGCACATGAAGAACCCGTACTTGTCCGCGTGCAACCTTTCACAGACAAAATGGATATCCATTTCAATATGCTTCGTACGTTGATGTTGAGCTGGATTCCCGAATAAATAAATAGCACTCACATTATCGCAATACACAAGAGTAGCTTTTGGAACCGAACAATGTAACTCCAAGAGTAAGTTTCGAATCCAACATGAGTCGGAGACCACATTGGCCACCCCACGATACTCGGCCTCGGCACTCGACCGAGATAATGTAGGTTGCCATTTTGATGACCAAGATATCAAGTTATCACCCAAAAATTCGCAGTAGCCAGGAGTAGATCGTCTCGTGTCAGGGCACCCTCCCCAATCGGCATCAGTGTATGAGACCAGAGTAGAAACAAAAGAGGAATATAGATGAAGATCGAAATCTAATATACCCTGAATATAGCGAATAATCCGCTTGAGAGCGGACATATGATCAACCCTCGGATCATGCATATGAAGACAAACTTGTTGCACGACATAAGAGATATCAGGCCGTGTAAAAGTGAGATATTGAAGGGCCCCCGCAAGACTTCGATATAAAGTAGGATCATCAAATGTAGCACTAACTTTTGGTTTTGTATAAATAGGGGTAGTGGAGGGCTTACACGAATACATCCCAGCACGATCTATTATTTCTTCGGCATACTTGCGTTGTGAAAGAAACATACCGCTCTTATATCGAGTCACCGCAATACCAAGAAAATAATTCACAGGGCCAAGATCCTTCATAGCAAATTCAAAGCTAAGAAGAGCCATTATAGAACGTCGTAGTTGCATAGGAAGAAGCGGTGAGAATAATGTCATCAACATATAATAAAATATAAGCCATATCCGACCCTTTGCTGAAGATGAACAAGGAATTATCATATTTGCTATTAACGAACCCAACTGACAAAACATAATCAGCAAAATGCTTATACCAAGTGCGGGGTGCCTGTTTGAGACCATACAATGACTTACGTTAGAGACAAACATAATCGGGATGATCATGATCTCTGTAACCCAATGGTTGATGCATAAAAATGGTTTCCTGTAACTCTCCATGAAGAAAAGCATTTTTGACATCCAATTGATATATAGGCCATGCTTTCAAAAGAGAAATACTAAGGACAGTGCAGATCGTAGCCGGCTTCACTACCGGACTAAAAGTCTCACCACAATCAATGTCAACCTGTTGTGTTTTGCCATTTCCTACAAGACGGGCTTTATGCCTCTCAAAAGTACCATCAGATTTGACTTTATGAGTGAAAATCCACATAGAACGAATCACATTAACATGCGGTGGACGGGGAACCAACTCCCACGTCTTATTTTTAATAAGAGCATCATATTCATCATCCATGACCATTTTCCAATTAGGATCACGAAGAGCCGGGATTGGATTTTGAGGCAAAGGAGACCTTCAACTGCGGTGTGAATGGAATATTTTTTATTAGGCTTATATATACACCATGATGGCTACGGGTCACTACCCTAGGCTGTTGGGGAGGAATATGAGGAGGAGACGGACCGATTTGTGTGTGGGCAGGAGGGATTGGTGATGATGTGGGGCCAATAGGGGAGGTAGGCCCACTAGGCGTAGCGGCCCGCGAAGCAGACTGGACTAGTATGGGGGGAGCGAGAGGCTACGCGAGGATGGGCCGCCATCGGCTATTTGCAAAATGTTTTTTACAATTTTTGTCAATCATGCAAGGAGACAATTTTTGTAAATGACCACATGGTTCATGAATCATGAAATCCGATAAAGCAATATGATATCTTGTATATTGTTTTCATCAGAAATTTCATTTAAAATGATTCGATCAATAGCACTAGTATTTGGGCATTTGTCTTGCTTTGATAGAAAAAAAAGTATGTGCGCATGAGAAAGACCTCTCTTTTAGAACTCCACGGTGTAAATAACTAAATGTAAAATCATAAAATAAATTAACGACAAATTTAAAAATAAAAAATATTAATAATTTATTAGTCTTAGATTAAATAATATGAAATCATAAAATTTCTTTATACTCACTTGAAATAATTTATCGAAATTTTTTGTTATCACGTAAATATCTCATCAAAGAGTCCAACTCGATTTTGAAAATCCTTGAAATTACATCAGGTCGATGCTCTAGTTTTAGATTCCTTTTATCGACAAAGCGAACAATTCTCGACCATTCAGAATTTCACATGAATGTAATAAACAAATTAGGATAACCTGCCCATCAATAAATGATCATAACATCTTGGTAATTCTCAATCATAAATCAAGCATCGACAGTAAATGTCGCGGGCAAGACAGCTTGAGTACCAACACTTGAGCCATTTTTTTTTACATTGTAACAAACTGCATTAGCAGTCCCACTATACATCTTGATTCATAATTGTTTTTATGGGTTTTTTGACGTACTACAATCTTGAAGATTCAATTATCGTATATTGATCAACTATGAATTTTTGTGTGAATTGTCGACTTATAAAATAGTGGGTACCTCAATCTAGGGGTGGAAAATCGGGCTACCGTGCCGTGTTCGTGTCCCATTATCATTTTTTTTTATTTTCTATCGTATTTGATCATAAATGTAACAATAAGTGTAAATCTAACTTAATTTAGAATGTCGTGCTTTTCGTGTCGTGTTTCGTGTCATTTCGTGCAGTGTCGTGCCTTATCGTGTCTTTGTCTCTGTAATCGTGTTTCTTATCGTGTCGTGCTATCGTGTCGTGTCAGCTATTGCAGCCCAATCTCTCTTTTATGGAACCGGTGAGAAAATAATTTCCTCTGACTCACATATTATCTACCCTTAACTTTAGGTTTTCAATGTTTAGAAAAAGATATCTTCCATGTAGTTGTCTTCCCAATAAGAAAATAGAAATGAATAGTCTAATGTAAGGTACGAAGGATGCAACTTGTTGATGCGTTTCAAGTTACCAGATCTCTTTTCTACTATAATATCCATGTTACAACTTTGAGGATCAAGATCACCAACAACTAATAGAGAAAGCTCGTCCACTTCTAGAATATTGTACATCCTTCCACCCTTGACTCTTCTCCTAAGTAGACGCAATTTCACTTCAGTAACATCATCCTCTCCAAACGTTTGTTTGGACATTCTAAATTACTTAACCAAATTGTTTTCACTATCTAACATGAATTGTAGGTTTGCTATAATATTGGTATGGAGAGAAATTTTTTTTTCATTGTTGCATCTGCACAATGAGAAAATAATAGTATATGCAAAATGAGAAAATAATAGTATACGTATACTAAATAAAACATAATTATTTCAATGAAGATGAATTGAATGGTATGTATAACGTAAATGCATACCTAACAAAATTAATTCGATTTCGAATATCGATAGAAACTAAGTATGACATGAATGCTTTTAAAATTACCGTCTTTAACCACATTTGCTTTCAAAGGCGGCATTCATCTTCTTGATTCGGAATTAGTTGATCTTTTTTTAAATCTATTATAGTTGATACCATAGTGTTCATCTCACTCAATGTTGGGTTTACACTTGTATTTTTTTGCGCGGTTTCTGGGATAATAACTAAATACATTATTTTATGAGCGTAAAAGGTATTGAATTAAAATAATATTTGGTAAATAACTTATTGATAGACAATAAAATAAATATTAAAATTGTATTGCGCATTTTTGTATAATTTAATAAAAAAAAGTGGTCAAAGTATTTTTGAGAAAAAATGACAAATTTGATATTATTGGAGTCATAGTTAAAAAAAATAACAAAGAAATGTAAAACAAAATAACAAAAAACTCACAATAATATATATATTCAAATGATCGTATTATTTTTAATATTAGTTTCATTCTTTTTAATATCTACATGATTAAAAAAACTTAATTCTATGTGGCTTTTAGTTAAAAAAAGAAACTAAATCATCATTGATATTGAACAGTATGAAATCAATTCAAATAAATAAGTTTTGGTCGTAATAATACTTGATAAACAACATATTGATGGCCAATAAAATAAATATTAAATTATATTATTTTGCTCATTTTTGTACAACTTAATTTTAAGAAGATGTCAAATTATTTTTGAGAAAAAGTGACAAATTTGATATTTTTGGGCTCACAATAAAACTAAAATAACATATAAGTGGCTGTTTGAACTAGGCTTCATTGGGATTATGTGTATTGGTATTCAAAATCTTAAGTATTCAAAATTCTGTGAATGGTAAGAATTTTTATTTGTTGTAAAATTTCAGAATCCATTAATTTTTTCTGTAGATATCAAATCATGTCTGAAAAGTGCGGATGATGTATTTTTACATTGTATTTAGTAATATACAATTATTTAAATGTAATGATGATGGAATGAAAAAGATGAGTATGAGGTTAGGTGTAAAAAAAATATTGGTTGAGTATTGAAATATTAGTCCTCGAACAAGCGAGAATTGAGATTTAGAATCTCAATCCTGGTATTGAGAGTTTAAAAACAAACATGGCATATATATATATATATTATATATATATATATATATATATATATATATAGGGTTGGGTTCAAATGAGAACCCGTCATTATATGCGAACCTAGGGACCAATCTACACCATAGATTTTTTTAATCAACCGGTCAAATTTAATTCAAACTTTGTGTTTAAAAATGGGAAAAATAGCATTTGGCCGCTGCTTTATTAATTAAGAGGGTCAAATTAGGCGTAAAACTATAGTGTACAAATCCCGGCAGTTATTTAGCCCGTGATATTTGGAAGGCAAGTTAGATATGTGACTCAAACTTTTGTGCACCCCGTTTTAACAAATATTTTAAAAGCACGTTAGTTTGCTCGCAAGTGTACGAGGTAACTGTAGGGTGATGAGTTTGACTCGAGTCGTATCTCTCGAGGAAACAACTGTTCGGTCCTATCAATGTTTTTCTCAATTTTGAATAACATACATATACATTTGGGGGTTTGAAAAGATTGATTTGATCATTATAAACTAAGACGATAATTTAAACTAATTAAACTAATTACTTATCTAGATTACAAGTTACGAACTAAGCAGTGTACTAAGCTAATTAAACTAATTATTCTAAACTATCAACTAAAAGCAGTAACTAGTTATCGATCAACGCTACGAAGTTTAAAAGCTAATTAACGTATCTAAAGCATGAATTTAAGAATCTATCACTAACATACGAATCATACCAATCCAAGAACATTAACGAAGTGTAAATCGCATAAATAAACTAAATTAACCAGTATCCAAAATACGAGCATGAAACGATTAAGCTAATTAAATTAATCTAGCATTAACTACGAAATTAACTAAGCAATTAACTAAGAAATTAACTAAAAGTTTAGAATACTTATTGTAACTACGAAAAGCAATGAAAAGCTCCAGCTATTCCGGAGTTTGAACGCTGATTTTGGACGAAAATGGACTCTCGAGCGCGAAATCGGTGTTTCGGACACGTAGAACTTCGATCCTTGATCCGCGTTTCCAAATCTTGTTATAAGAAGTGGATTTATTGTTGTTGAATGCTAAAATACCCTAGGATAGATGTATCTGACGTTGCCCCCCTCAAAACTCGAAATATGAAGGGTTTATATAGGTTTTGCAAGTCTTGGCGCACAAGAAACCCTAAAATCCGAATTCTGGGCCGTCGCGTCGACGGAGCATCGACTGACACGAGCAGGCGCTCGGCGGATATCGGCAGTCTTGGTCGGCAGCGCTCGGCATGTGCGGTCGAAAGGGTGCGCGCGTCGCTGGCAGGTGCGTCGACGTTGTGCGTCGACATCGACGCTTCAGCAACTAGCGTCGACGTTGCGTCGACCTTGGTGCGTCGACCTTGGTGCGTCGACATCGACGCTTCAGAACATCGCGTCGGCAGAGCGTCGTCCTTGCGTCGACTGACGCGAGCATGGCTCGCTGGCACGGCTAGCGTCGACGGTCGCGTCAGTTGACGCGACTGAGCGTCGGTCTCCTTTTCTCGATCGTTTGCTACTTGTTTCACCGGAAAGCTTGTTCTTCTACCTTTGAACATCGAACTTCGTCTTTTATGCGCTAAACTCTTCCGGTTATTTWGCTGTAAGGTGAAAAACAAYGAAACATCACCTAATTGCATCAATTTAGATCAAAATGCGGTAAAATAAGCTGGAATCATAAAATTACGGAATTATGCTTAAATAATCCAACTTATACCAAAA
>BMAC01000385.1:232872-260179 GCA_014905375.1 Phtheirospermum japonicum
AGGTAACATTTCGACAAAATTGTGTACTAATTTCTCTGCAAACCCTAAAAAATGAAATATAATTGAAATAAGACCCCCCTGTTGTTGGAACAATGTATTTCTAGTTAACCCAATTAATTTCAATTGAATCGTGTACTCAATTTTGGTGGTCCTCCTCTTATTAGTTTTTTTTTTTTTGGTGCTCTGGATAAAAAGTTCGAAGAGTGCATTTTCGCTAATCTTGTTTCTGGGACCAATTTGATGAGTTGTTCAGCGTAATTTATAGTGAGATCGAATTTGATTTAAATGATATACAATTGGTGCTTTTTAATTTTATTTACAGTGCTTTTTGGATTGTATTGTGCTTTATGTAATATGTTTGTTGAAATACTTTTTGTGATGTATTTGCAGGGCTTTCATATTAAGGATGTAATAATGATATGTATTTGGTGCTTCTGTCCTACAACTTTAATGTTTTTATTGTTTATGGTGCTTCGAATAATGCTTCATTGTGCTTTAGATAATGTGTTTGTATTGATGCTTTATGTAGTATAGTTGCAATGCTTTGATATTACGCATGTGACAATGATATATTTCTGGTGCTTCTGATCTATACTTTAAGGGCTTTTCTTGTTTATGATGCTTTGGATAATGTTATAATGTGCTTTTGATACAGTGTTTGTATTAATATTTTTTTTCTAATACTTTTGCAGTGTTTTCATAATATGTTTGTAGTGCTTGGGAGTGTAAAGAGCTTTTATTTTATAAATAGTTATGGTGCTTCCAATAATCTTTTATAGTGCTTTAGATATGCTGGAGCTTTGAATGTCTGTAATTATCGCTTTTGAATCTATGTGTATGAATTTGTGTATTTGGTGCTTTTAAAGTTTAAAATATCCTGTGGTGATATAATAGTTTTATGTATTTTTGAAGATCGAATACAGAGACCTAATATAATTAGGTCTTTTGCTTCATTAATCAAGAGACACGAAGTTCGTCTTTGCACTGAATATATTAATGTTATTTATAATCTCTATTTTTTTTAGCTTTTCTTTGTGCATGTTAAGTGATATAACCTTATCATTCATTTTCATTGGAGGCTAATAGGCTTTCTGAATGCATGCGTTTATGCAATTTCTTTGACAAGTCTTTTATTTTGGGGGGGGGGGCTCTGAATTTATTAGGTGTGTGCCTATAAAGATGGTGAGGTAATTATTGACACTGCTGCTGGGGTGCTTGGAAGATATGATCCTAGACCAGTTCAGCCTGATAGTTTATTCCCTGTTTTCTCTGTATCAAAAGGAATTACAGCAGGGATGGTTCATTGGCTCGTTGATAAAGGGTAAGCATAATTTTTAGTTCTTCGGAATCATCGCTTTATGTCGTGACTTTATCTAATGGGTTTGAAAATGAAACATTGGAGACTGAATATATTTGGTTTGCTGAAGGATGAACTATTAACTTTTTTTTTGGTATCCATTAAATCTTTATTTTGAGAAATATTATTTAACATTTTTTTTTTTGGTTCTCCTTGAGATCTTTTCCTAAAATGTTTCGTGAAATTTTTTTAGAAACTGAGAAAATAAGCACTTTTTAGTAATGAAAATGCGAAAATGATTTCGGGAAATGAAACCAAGCATAGCTCGTGTATTATCTCTATTCTATCATTCGGCTTATTCTTAATTGATTGTCAAAACATATAGAATCAGGTTACATCATGTAAAACTGACTAGATGGCATGACTTGAAGTTGCCTTTCACATAATTGGGTCCTTGTAAAATGACCTGGTTGGTAATAGGGATTTAATATTAACAGTCTGAAGTTCATGTTGCAGGAAGCAACAAAGTTGAATACAACACATGGTGAAGCGTAAAGAGCTTTTATTTTATAACATACTGCAAGAATACACTGAATCAACAGACTGCAAGAATACAACACATGGTGAAGCTTTCGCGGCGGGGTTTGCATCTAAGTAGTGCAGCTCACCCTCCGCCAATCTGGATCATTGTGCATCGATCGAACCGGCAGTTACCTGAGGAGAGTGGACAAATTGGTACGAACATCGTCCGTCTTGAAGCCGCTAGTGCACCTATCACCCATGTGTCCAATTTTTCCTCTGTATGTGATGAATCTGATGACGAGGACGACAACGACAATGACGTCAAAATAATGGATGAAATGTTAATTTCATGAACAATATTTTTTTAATTTTATTTTACTTTCTGCATTAAGACTAATTAAATTTCATTAGAACTCGGTGTTTGTTTTAAATTTAACTGGTTTCAGTATCTGAAATATTGAAGACTGACTTGACACTGTTTTGGTGTTGACAACGTGATGGTTATTTATCTTCTTTGTGTATCGTATTTTTTTTTTTTTGTATGATTATGATAATTTGTTGTTTTATTACGTAAGGACACTTCAATGAGGGCTAGTTTGGAATATGAACATATTGTTTAAAGACCGTATGAAAGCTCTGACCTTTTTTTGACATGTTGTGTTTGGCTTTCATAATAAGAACTAATAATACCAATTTGGTGCTAAGAAAAACAAAGACAGTGCAAACTACTTTACAAGCACTTACAAACAATAAAGAAAAAATATTAATTAATTGAAATAAACTAGAGCTTCCAGCATTTTGAGATACAAAATTAACAATAAGTGATTCAAAATTGAGTTTTTTAAGCATCTCATTTGTGGTGCATGAAATTGCTAACAAGTGAATATTCTTTATTCTTAAAAAGAAAGGGGATAAATGTCTTAAAGAAATGGTTCTTATACGTCCGAAATTCATATACGTTAAAAATCGAATAATTCCTTATTTTGTGAAAGGAATATACGTGATTATAGGATGTATTAATTGCACAGATTCTAAAAAAACAAATCTAACTCTGGCCTGCTTGAATTATAGTCAGAACTCTCTTTTAATGTAAACCATTGATTTTATTTAATCTACGGCCTAGATTAGTCCCTAGGTTCGCATATAAAGACATGGTTCTCATTTAAACTTAATCCTATATATATATATATATATATATATATATATATATATATATATATATATATATATATATATATATATATGTCATGTTTGTTTTTAAACTCTCAATATCAGGATTGAGATTCTAAATCTCAATCCTCTATATATATATATATATTCAAATGATCTTATTATTTTTAATATTAATTAGAGTATTTATTCTAACTATGTTAAAAAAAATTCTACATAGTTAAAAAAAGAAAAATATATTATTATTAATTCTTATTATTTTTAATATTAATTAGGTTATTTTTCTTAATTATGCTAAGAATTCCTATATATTTCAAAAAAAACTAAATTATCATTAATATTATTTAGGTATTTATCATAATTATGTTAAGAACATTCCGACATAATTTAAAAAAAAATCCAACATAATTTAAAAAAAAAAATAAAAAAAATACTTCCAGTTGCCATTATTTCTCTCTTACTCGCCTGAGTTTGAGCTGGAGTTGAGCTACGAGTTACTGCAGTCTTTTTTCTCTCACAAAACCTCTCTCCATATATATATATTAGGGGTGAGCGGAACCGGGTACCCAGCCATTTTCCTTGGAACCGGAACCGGTTGGAACCGGGTCCAAGAAAAGAGAACCGGTCCCGAAACCGGTACTAGACGGGTCCAAAGTTTTTGGAACCGGTCCCGGACCCGGTGGGTACCGATTCAGAAACCGGGTACCCAGTCTTTATTTGAATTTTTTTTTCTATAATAATAATTTGCTAAACTATGCATACTACATGTCATTAACACCCTACTATATTGTGGTATTGTCTAAAATAAAGTGCACAATACATTAGTATTAGCTTCCTCCTATTTACCAAAAGTAAGCCTACAATATATAAAAAATTTTAGTTTCCTACTACATCAATTATATAATATTACAATATCAAACTTCATGAAAATAAATCTACAAATACATAATATAATAACAAGTTCACAACATTAATCAATACAAGGTCTTCAAACTTATTCATAATAAAAGATTACAAATCAACAAAATACATAGAAAATCCTCAAAATACATTAAATATTAAAGATCTGGTACCGGATACCCAGTTTAAGAACCGGTACCAGCGGGTACCCAGTCCCGGAACCGGTCCCACCGGGTACCCAGTGGGTACCGGGTCTCAAAAGTATGGACCCAGAACCGGAACCGGTTACAACCGGTTCCAAGAATCTGGAACCAGAACCGGTACCAACGGGTCCGGTTCCGGGACTGGACCCGGCGGGTCCTAAGCAGTTCTGGGTCTGGGACCGGGTACCCAGTATTTCTGCTCACCCCTAATATATATATATATATAAAGAGTTAGAAGCAACAAGTTAAAATTCTAAATATTCCCTCATTTAATTAAGAGCTGTAATCGTTTTCATTAGTGTTTTATAATTGAGTTCTAACATTAAGCAAGTACTTGCACAATAAAGTAAGATGACACATAAAAAGAATAATAATAATAGTAATTGAAGGAAAAATCTTTTACCACTCTCGTCATTACCAAACAGTTAACTTAGGAAAGGGACAAATTTATTCACTTGATTACAAGAAAGTGAAGAAGTTACACTAAAACCTATCAGAAACTTACAGTCATATATTCCGGCTTGATCGAACTAAACCAACCATTACGTCGAGCCATATACCAAACTCAACTCTCTGATTAAACTCATGGCCATCGATCGAAATCCGACTCTCTAGTTCGTACGATCATCCTCTCACGCGTCAACTCTTCGACAAAATCTTTTCAATCCGCAATCAAAGCCGAATTTTAATTTTATTGGACATTTTCATGATATCCGAATAAATCCTATCTCCTCCGATCTCCGCGCCCGTCGCACCGGCCGCCACTCGCAGAACGTCCTCGATCAACGCAACGTTCCCCATGATGTCGACGTGGCCCCCACTCTCTAGACCCCTTCCCTCCAAAAAATTCGCCGGCGCTTTGTGCTTGTACTCTCTTACGTGAGTTGCCATCCCAGCAGGGTTGAACCGTGTTTTGCCTCGCCAGCCTTTGGCGCACATGAAACCGGCGCTCAACACCGGCACGCTCTCGTCCCCGTCTGTGAAGTGGACCCCACCCTTCAGGCAGCCGTTTGGGCCGCCATCGGCTGAGCTGTCGATCCGGAGAGGAATGTTTTTGCACCTTCCGGAGGACGATACTTTGTATACATACGATCGTTCTGTGGGGATCCCGACTCCGTATAGACAGTAAATCTCGATGTCTGGAGCATCAGGTAACCTGAATATATATCAATGAATGGTATATGTTTAGTCCGTTAATCAAATGATTAGTTCTAATAATCAGTGTAACATTGTTGAAATCTCAACATACGTTGTATTTTTCATAACTATCCCAGAAAACTAGTTTAGTTTAGTTTTTTGGGATAATTACAAAAAGTAATTTTGAGGTTTGACTTAATTACAATAAAAAAATAAACCCAGTTAGCTTTCAAAATTACAAAAAGTACCCGAGGTTTGATTCAGGGTTAAGATTTAGGGGCTACATGTAATATTTTTATAAATGTGAAGGGGAGTTTTGAAATATTTTTAGTTTGTAAAGGTGTAAAATAAAACCTTAGGGGTATTTTTTGTAATTTTAAAAGTTAGTTGTTGTTTTTGCAATTTGGTCAAACCTCAAGGGTATTTTTCGTAATTAACCCTAACAATTATTAGGGGTAAAAACACACACAGCTATATCTTAAAATTACAAGTACCCCTTTATATTTGCACTTTTACATGTTACACCCTCAAGTGGAAGGTATTTTTTAAGTAAATATAAACCTCGATGAAGTGTTTGTAATAACCTCAAGTGGGAATTTATAATTTTAAATGAAGAAAGGACTTTTTTGTGATTAGTCTAAACCTCAGGTAAAGCTTCTTTTTTTCCTCTTCTAATTTCCAGCATTATTTTTAGTCAAGTGATAGTGAGTCACGGTTCATGCTTACTTGGTCTCAAGTGGATTCGACCAATACTTGTAATGGTCATATTTCGGATCGTCAAGGTTGTCGGCTATGCCATGCGAGAAGTGAGCTTCGGCCCTTTTCATCATCTTCGGAGCGATCGATCGGATAAGTTCCAATAAAGTGTTTGCGGTGTACGCCTTTTTTTGGGAAATTCTCCAAATGCTCTCAGGGCTCACGTCTTCGTACTCTGTCCAAACTTTTCCGCACGGTGCAAGGGGCTGTGAAGTGGTTGCATTGTGCAAATACACCTGTTTCTATACCCATTGATCGAGTCAAAAAAAAATCTTGAAAGATATCTAGCTAACTTAATGCATAATGATGATATAATAAGTGTTAATTACAAATTGTACCCTTGAGGTTTTGCCTAATTAAAAATAAATAAAAATAATAATAAAAAAGATCATCTAACTTTCAAAATTACATAAATAATCCCTTAATATTTATAAAAATATTACACTTAGTCCCTTAATTTGACCACTGAATCAAACCTTACGGGTACTTTTGTAATTTTTTTTTATAACTAGGTCAAACCTCGATATAAAGAGATTGAGAATAACGAGTGCACGTACCTCGGAACCAAGATTAGAAAACTCCGAAGAATGCAATTCCGATGCCTTTTTCCCGAAAGTCACAACCCTTCCGTAATTCGTCGACTCTTGTACTTGAAAACCTCTTCTACCATCCGTATTATTACCCTTAACATCAACTTGCTTCTTGTACCGTGACTCACACACATGATCTTCTTCTGGGGACCAATCTAAGCCACCCCAAATAGTGTCTCCACCTTTAGGTAACAAGGAAATGATTGAGTCCCACGTTCGAGACATGTGCATGACATGGTCGAGAGCTTGAAGGCCAAAAATCTCGGAATCCAAGAGACCGGGAGCCATAGCCCTGCAAAAATAGAATGTAGGATTTTTAGGACAATGTTAATACGAGAAAATAGAGGTTTATTGATGCTTTATGTCCCTAGTTCGTTTTTTTTAAACATAAAATGTCGTTATTCAGACATCATTGAATGTAAATATATCACCAGGGATAATTATAAATAGTGTAAATTAAAGAAGGGAAAAAAACTAACTTTCAAAATTACAAAAGTACCATGACAATTCATTTTGTCTTACATTTACCCCATTCATAATAAAAAGAATTCAAAATCCCCCTCACATATATATGAATATTACAGTTAGCACCTTAATGTTAACATTGAAGGGTACTTTTGTAACTTTGATAGTTGGCTGGGTTTTTTCTGTTATTAAGTCAAACGTCATGGGTACTTTTTGTAATTAACCCTTATACATACTCTTGAAGTCTAGCCTTAATAAAAAAAAGGAAAAGGTTTAAAAAAAAAACACTTAGTTATTCTTCAAAATTACGATAAGTCCTTCACATATGTTTCTATTATACCCTGTTGAGGGGTAATTTGTATGGCAAATTGAAACCTCAAGGGGTGTAAATAACTGTTGTTCTTTTATTTCTAATTAAGCTAAACCGCGTGGGTAGTTTTTATTTATTTCTTACTGTACAAGTACAAATGTACACTCAGGAAGTGTAACTAATTTGCTTCTTAGGCTACTAACCTGATAAAAGCCACGTCTTTGCTTTCAGCCGACAATACATTACTAACTGCTTTCGGAACACCCAAAAACGCCGGACCAATATTCATGATCGATTTTATGTGCTTAGCACACCAATCGGGCCCACCACCTCCACCCATTGGCGGTGGGGCTTCGACCCATTTCATGAAATGGAGAAAATAAATTACGCCCATCGAATGAGGCACGACGACCACTTTCTTGTTCCCATTCGTCATGTACATAAGCTCGATTTTGCTCTTCAATCTACTAAGCGTTTGGTCCCTCACCTGCTCAACCGATAATGAGTATATATCAACCAATATACTCTAAGAACATAACAGAATAAACAATAGGGATAAATACAAAAATACCCCTAAGGTTGGGGTGATTACCAAAACCCTCCAAGAGTTTTTATCCCATTCAGAAGAAAATATGAAGTTTCAAAATTCCCATGTGCATTTTTAGAACTACTACAGTTAACTCCTTAATAAAAATTAAGACTGAATCAAACTTCAGGGTTTATGTTTTTTTATTTTGTAATTTAATTATAGAAGACACAGTAACCATATATCGGAAAACTAGTTTGGCAACAATTTACATTTCAATCAGTTAAAATACAATTAATCATGTTACCTCTGTGTTCTGAAAGGATAATCTCCAATCATAAGCAGCCATGTACATATTCTTTCCCTCATAGCCAATGCGGGCCAAATTCTCAATAAGAATAGCCCAAACAAAGTACCCCGGAGCGAAATAATCAGCCGCAACCAGCCCGGGAACAGCACGGACCCGAATCCCAGGTGGGTCAAGCCCTGTTTCATTGTCCAAGGAAAGATGCTCCAACCAACACATAGGCCTAGAAATGCCACCAAAAATGCTCAATTGTTGAAAAAGCATAAGCAAATTTGCAATTTTAATCATGTGGTCTAGTAGAAATCACGATTGTCAATTAAAGTCATATACTTTTCAAATTTTCAAAAAGTCATGTGATTATAAAATTTACACCAAGAGTCGTATAATTTTCAAACAGAAAAAAAAAATTAAAAAAAAATCTCAATTTCACTGAAATTGAAAATCTCACTGTGTGAGCAATGTGAGCACGTGTGTGTTTTTTGCCAATTTCTTTTTCAATTCTTCACTACCAAATGCCTGAAATCAAGAGTGTGTTTTTTTCGAAATTAATATTTTTATTTTATTTTTAGCAAATTGTGACCCACCCCTAGAACTACAACAGTTCAAAAATAAATTGCTAAGAGACAGCTTTACCACTTGAATACCAGACTCGTAACATTACAGATACAACTATACTAAAATTGCAATTTATTCAAGGGAAAAAATATATATAATGATCCCCCAAAAAAAAAGAAAAAGAAAGAGAAAAACTCAAACCTCTTGAAAACCTGTGTAAAGCTACCCCCCCATAGCCGCTGGCGGAACAGGCCCTCCGAGCAGGCCCGGCCCTCCCAGAGCTCAAGCCCACCAGTGACAATGCCGGGCACCAAAACAACAGGGTGGAGCGCGGAGACGCCGTGGCGGCTCAGCCTCGCCCCCGGCGGCTCGGGCCCCTGAAGCCCAGACAAATTCATCGGCAAACAATGGTACAGAAACAAAAGCAGCCACCAAATAGTGCATAAATACCCAATCATCCAGCAACAAGAATCTATGCACCTCCATTCCTTTGGAAACTTCTTTTCTAGCTTCTTTTTGGGCTTTTCATAGTACTCTTTATGATCAATTTTCTGGGATTCAAAGAGCTGCTTTTTTTCATCGTATGGGGAACATTTGGTGGGCACAAGTAAACAGAGCTTTCTGAACCGGAGAATTGAAGAGGCCATTGTTGCACCAGAATGAAGCTCAGGAATTTCAGAAATGCTAAGGAGAACAATTATAAATAATCCATGAAAATGGAACTCAAAAGGACTAATTAGATTTTTAATTGATCAAGAAATTCATCAGCACTTGAAATGCATGAATCAACGAAGAAGCCCAAATGGAAACAGGAGATTAATCGAGAGAAATTGAAGTGAAGAATAAGCAAAAGCACAAGAAATAAAGTAGAAATTGTGGGAGAAAAATAGACGCCAAAAACAACAACAACAACAGCAACAGAAAAAGGCAGTGCAAAAAACACGTGGTGAAGAAACAGGTATGGAGGTGTCTGTGGGTGCACCGCGAAACAACACAAGAAAGATGAGAACTTTTGAGCTGAAATGTGAAAGCAATAAGAGAAAAAAAAACATTAAAAAAAAATAGAGAGATTTATTTCTATTTTTATATATATTATAATGAGAATATTATGTATAGTTTAACTTCTTGTACTTGGTGTCAAAATGATGATGAAACCTATAACTCTATATACACACACACACACGTTAAATATGAATCAATCCTAAAAATAAAATTTTATTAAATGGTTATTTGTATTATTGTATTTATTTTATTCAATATATCATGAAAGGTAGTTACTTCATCACAACTCGTATCTCATAGTGGTTCATCAACCTTAATTAAATAATATAGTACTATTTTTTCAAATAAATTATAATAATATTTAATTATTTACGCTGCTATTATAAAAATAAAATTAATTTGATTATTTTATAATTAAAACGAATAACAAACGAGTAATTTGAGGGTTTTTTTTAATCAATTTTTGAATTCGTCTACCTAAGTTATAGTGCTACTAGTTTAGAAACTTGCGCTTACACGGACATATCTAGTAAACACATAAAAATAAAAATAAAAAACTAAACTCAAAATTTTACTTAATAATACAACATATTGAAATTGTTCATTGGAGTAAATACAAAATCACACACACACACACATATATATATATATATATATATATATATGTGTGTGTGTGTGTGTGTGTTTGATAGACACACACATATGTATCAGTGATTAAGCATAATTTGTATCAGGAGAATTTTGTTAACAATGCCTTGAATTTGGCTTGAGATAATATCGTTATCCATGATTATGATAATTTATTGAGTACATGTTAATATGATAATCACTGTCAATTCACAAATTGATTAACCTCAAAATATGTAAATTATGAAATGTTTGTTGGCGTAAATCTGGTTAATGAATTTCACAAATTATGATGAATGAACTAAAATATGGATGATATGCAAATATTAGGGTCAATCAACTAATTATTTGATTAACATATAAAATATTGATACTTGGTGTATTACTTAACATTTAGGGTTAGTCAACTAATTCTTTACTAATCAATAAATTAAGTCAAGTAAGTAAATTAGATAACTATCATTAAATTATGGCAAAAAAAAATTATTACGATACTTACATAAAAATTCCTCCTTTTCATATGTTAAATGAATAATTATTACATATATGGTATGTAAAAAGTATTTAATTGAAAATGAGATAATTTCGTTTGTTTATCTTCTACGATGAATAAATTCATGTAACGGTGATTAACCATTATTTGTATTAAGAAAAATTTGTTAATCATGCCTTAAATTTGGCTTGAGATAGTATTGTTATCCATGATTATGGTAATTTCGTAAATACATTATATACTTGTTAATGTGGTCATTTTATACAATTAAACGACTATCAACTATCAACTATTCACCAAACACTTCTATACAAACCGTTAAAATAATCAGCTAGTCAAATCAACTAATATAACCAGATATCAGCTATCAAGTAACCTCTAATTGTCAAACACGTCCAGTATGTGTTAAGAAAAAGATATTAAGATCGTTTGAGTTTATATTACTTAACACTACATATTTGAAACTACTTATTTATTACTCCCTCCGTTTTAAAATAAGTGTCATTTTAGAGACTCAATTTTATTACAAATTAAATGTCGTTTTAGAAAAAAAAAAATTACCACTTTATTCCAGTTTTATCCCCGTTTATTTTTAAAAAATATAAACAAGTTTATGGTAATAGAATAGATAAAGGGAAAGAATGAAAGTAATTAAATGGGAATATTATTAACTGATTGAGGATTGGTCACATATTATGTTCCTTAATTTTAAACAAAAACTATAAAACGACACTTATTAAGAAACGGAGGGAGTAGAATTCTAATTCATTAAAAATAATAATATTCGAGTTTCCCGTACGATTACAAAAAAAATTGTATTATTCTACATGATGAGGTTATTAAAAATTCCAAAAATTACATAAATGCTTATTAAACAAAAAGTGTTGGTCATTTATTTGCATTTATATTGTAAAGTACTATATTTTAAATTTCAGAATGCAAATCAATCTCATGTTCATGTGTTCATTATAAAAATGGACTATTGCAAAAACTACCCATGAAATTTGAGTATATACTGACGTCTCCCCATTTTTCACTAGGGATTGGTTCAAGTTATAAAAATTTATTCGTTCTTATACTCTGCCTAACCGCAAGTATACAGTGTAGATGTAGTATGAAATAAGTATACTCGAATGCCAAAAGGACCATACAACGGTTTAAGTATGACAAGTAATATAATTTCAATAATATATTTTATCTAAACACCAGGAATTGATGGAGTTTTCTCGTTACAATACGACGATCATAAACTAATAAAAATTCATAACTAATAAATTAGCTAAGAAAAATACAATTTACAAAGTTGAGAAAAACAAAGTTTTTAGAAATACTTTGGGGTTTAGAATCGTAATAATTTTCTAATGTTCATCCTTTTCAATCGATCAAGTATATTGTGATTTAATTCGCTTATAAGCCAATCATCATTGTAGTTTAATCATTCTCTCGAAGTGACTAAATCTTTGATTCTATAAGTATGTGTTCGTTGAAATCATACTTACAAATCCAAAAGGTTTTAAAGATCTTACGACTTCACTACTAATTGCAAACATCTCGGCCTTATTGATTAGAGTGTTACGTGTTCGAGGTCTATTGATAAACCACATCTCTCGAATTATGATTGATCAAACTTTTGGTTTTGAAAGATTGTCAATCAATCGCAACTCTTAAAAAATACAAATGTTGTCAAGCACTTATGAACCAATAAAATCAAAACACGAAAATAAATAAAGGGATCAAACTTGAATCGAATGAATTATCAAAATATTATTCAATCATATTCATGCCAAACCCTAGAATAAAGGAAAATTAACTAGACATGTTCATACTTTCATACAGACAATCTATCGAACATCTAGCATAGTGAAAATTAAAGATAGAGATAACCATATGGTTGATATCGATATTTATTTCCATAACGGAAATATTATATTACGATTTTGGAAATTTCCAAATCCCCAGACCAAATGGATGGAGCCATGCTTACCCCCCTACATCAAATGCATTAAACAGTTTTCATTTGGCTGTTATACTTTCTAAACAAAAATTCATTAAAAAAAAAATAGATTTAGTTATTATTTGGGGTGTCCCAAAATAATAGAGACTACATTTACCTTTTCAATTCCATACATACTTGAATTTAATTATCTCCATTAATTTAGATTAATTTTTACAAAAATCAAGTAATTAATAAAACATAAGTGCATAGATATACAAAACTATAAGTATATTATTTAATATTTTCTTAAATTGTACAAGACAACTGCACTTTCTTGAAATGGAACATATTTTTACTATGTAAAGTTATGCAATATGTTCCAAAAAAAAAAAGTAAATAATTATTTTACATATGAAGATTTGGCATAAAACATGTATTCCTTTTCTTTTTTTCTTTTTTTTTTTGAACGATCAATTAATGAAAGTCTTCTGTGGCATTAATGTTCCAACACAAGAGTGTTTTTATGGGCTTTGCCAAATGGGACACATGTCCATCCCAATGTGTTTGCATGAAATGCCTCTCTCAGCTATCGCCACACTGTTTATCTGTCTTGATAATTTCAGTTTTACTTCCCTTTTTATCTTCACGTGAACGTCTCTTTCCCTGGTTTCTCTCTCTATAATTCCTTGAATGCCCTCTGGGACTAACAGAGCATAATGTGGAGGCTGTCAGAGGCTGAAAATTACATGAAATGGACCAAATTATTTATGGAATTGTTTTTCCTGTAAAAGGTGAAGTCCCGAGGTATGGAGCTCTTCTGATATATATATATATATATATATATATATATATATATATAAATATAAAGAGAGAGAGAAAGAGAATCCAAAGGGGACATCCCCAATCATCGGAAAAGATTAGCACACACTACGAAAAAAACACAGAAACCCAGATCGCCGATGATGATGATGGCGATGGAGGTGGACCTGCTACCGGTTTGTTTGGTGGTGGCCAATTGGAATTTTTCAGACAGAGACAAAAAGGATTCTAACCCCAAAATTATTACATGAATTTAATTCAGTTTGGGTTCTTGTGGGGTTTTGGTGTAATTAATACAATTCAACATGTTTATTGTTAGACTACGAGGAGGAGTTTTTTTTTTTTGGGGTCATACACATTGCCCCATGAATGTCTCCAAGAATTATTTTTTTGTTTCACTTTGTCTCCCGGTGTATAATAATTTTTTACGTTATCCCCTAAACTTTAATTCTGGCGAAACATTCCTTCTAAATTATATCGACAGGCAGTTGGAGAGTAAAATACAACAATCTTAGTTTAGAGAGTAAAGTGAAAAAAAATCTTAAAGTTTGGGGGAAAGAGTGCAAAGAACTTATAATTTATATAAAAAATTAAAATAATATTAATATTGAGTTTTTATGTAAGTGTATTATTTTTATTAAAAAAAATAAAATTTATATCTTATATATATAATCGTGAAATGATATCATATTAATTAGTAATACATTTAAAAAAAATATTATTAAAAAATTATTTTATAATATAATTATAATTGCACTTGAACGTAAATATTAAAGCCGCTTTTACACTTTTTATTTATGTAATATGGTGATACAATCTTATATAATAATGTACTCGTGATTAATATAGTATTTGATCACACTTTTTATACAAATAATAATATCGAATATGATAATTTTATTTTTAGTATCATAATATTATAATGCATATACGAAATGCACATTTACTTTATTTTGTTCAATCATAATACATAATAATATATTATTATGTTACTTAGCCTAATAACTTACATAATACTTAGTCGCGTGTTTCATATTTAATAATATAAAAGATGTATTGATAATATTTATATTTAGAAAATTATAAATATTAATTAGAAATTTATGAGTTTTTTTTTTAACTGGACTTGTATTGACAACTTTGAAATTGTGTGAGTATAATATATCCTTTTCAAATATAAAATCTTATGACAAATCCAGTATTTATATTATTTTAATTTACCCACAAATTATAAGATTTTTTGCACTTTACCTCCAAACTATAAAATCCTTGCACTTTGTCCCCCACCTGCCCGTCGATGGAATTTAGAAGGAAGTCCGCCGAAAATAAAGTTTAGGGAGAAACGTAAAAAATTAATGTACATTAGGGGGCAAATTGGAACAAAAAATACTTTTGAGAACAATATGTAAAAAACTGCATACATTGTGAGGCAAAAAAAAAAAAACAAAAAACTCCCAACTCCGAGACAAGCAAGAGAACGTTTGTAAAAATGTTTATTTTTGGATCACACCGAAATTATGTACAGCATAAATAAATAATTAATTAGTTAAATGGATTTCAGAATTAATAATCCTCAACAAATAATAAAACCCAATCAAGTTTGGAAAGAAAAATGTTCTTAGGCCCTGTTTGGTTAAACTTTCTGAAAGTGTTTATAGTTTATTTCATCTTAATAAACTTTTTTACGCTGTTTGGTACGAATCAAGAATAATCTTTTTATAACTTATTCTGCCTAATAAGTTACTGTTCAGAAAAAGTTACAAATCGTAGTTATCGTAATTTTTTTTCGAATAAGCTCTTACCTTATTGGAAAAATACTTTCTTATCCTTTTATATTGTAAAAAATATCTTATTTATATTTTTCGAAAATATTTTTATTAGTCATAAGTAATTATTTTATTATTATTATTTTCATGTATTTGTCTTATTGATATTTTGAATGTCTTTATTAATTATTTTAATCTTATTACTTTTTTTATGTATAATATTTTATATTTTTCAATCATGCCTATATTAGTAAATTAACCTTCAATCAGCTATTTTAATCAACTAATTTACCAAGTATTAATCTCAAATCAGCTACCAGCTATCATTCATTAGCTACCACCTGTGTAAATTAACTCAACCAATCGGACTCTTAATCTCAATTAGCAAGAAACCTATAAAATTAACTAAACAATTAAATAACTCATGTTTTCGATTAATATCCACATTAATATGATAGTACCTTTTTTCCTTTTACAATTTCACTTGTTTCATAGATTTTATCTCCATAACTACTCAAATAATTATGTAAATAATAAATAATATCATTTCATAAATTTCGAATAACATATTAGAGTATCTCCAATGTAACAATATTGAAAGTGAAAAAATTGACACATGAAATAAAAATAATTATGTGGCACATTAAATGCTTGACATTGTCAAGAGTAATGTTAAATTCTATACATTACTCTTGACAATATCTACAATTAATTTTAAATATATTATCCAATCATATGATTTCTCTCTCTTTATTTTTTTTAAAAAATAAATAATCACATATATAATATTAACATTGATGTATTGAATTTTTTTTTTTATAAAATATCAATGTCATTTGTCACATATATTAACTTGACATTATTGCATTAAAAAAACTCTCATAAGTCTTGACTTTTAAGGCTTAACTTCTTCTCAAAGATCAAACCAATAATAATGTTGGGTAGAGCCAGTAATTTCCAGCCGACACCGTGGGAAGACCACACATATATATGATATTATAATTATGTTTTATTATACTTCAATTATCTTTTATGTTATTTTGATGTGGTGTTATTGTGAGATTAAAAAGTCTAACTTGAATGTTGGAAACCAACTCACATACAAGGGAAAGGGTATAGATTTTTTACACAACTAACACAAAACTTATGTCACAACTCACAGCACAAAATGCATATTTGAGTACAACATAAATTACACCCTGGAAACTTTATATGTGAGATTTTAAAATTTGCCCCCAAAATCCTTCATAAAGAAAAGTAAAAAACACAACCACCCACTTGATTAGTAGGGAAGCAAGTTTGTTTAAATATACAAATTACTTGAGATGAATTCGTGATTGATTCACATATTAAATATAAACAATTATCCGTTTTGGATTTCAAAGGGCACAACAATTAAGGAGATTGGGTTGTATGATAATATTCTTTCTTTTGTGCTCATTCTGTTTTTGCTGCTGAAAATCAGAAGTATGGTCTCAAGGACTCAAAATGGGGACTTTGGAATTTAATGGTCGCAATTGTGAATACTATGTCTGACAAACAATCTAAGCCAACTGGCACAATTATTAATTTTTGGGCCTTGTTTTAGGCTTGTTTACTTATGATCCAATTATTGGAGAATTAGCCCAAATCTGATTGCTGTAAGAAATTTGCACAAAATCATTGTAATTGTAAAGACTAATGAGTTGGTTTATTCCACATAATTAGAATGTGTTTTTTTTTTTGGTTGTTGTTCCTCCCTTTTTCTTCTCTCTTTAGGGTGAGGATTAAGAATGGTCCCAACATGTGTATTATATCTTAGAATTTAGATGTGTGTTTCATCGATGAAATTAAGGGGTAATTATTATATAAAGTAATCCGAAGTTAGATTAATTACAGAAAAAAAAGTTTTTGGAAATTTCAAACAAGAACAACCCCTTCAAGTTGTGTTTACTTGTCAAATAATCTCTCGAGCGTAAAACTTGTAAATCAGAAATGAGTAACAGTTTTTCTATGCGTTGCCATTGACGACGTTGTGCTTGATTTTTGTTAATATTACTAATTTTGTATGAAAAATAAAATACACTCTGTTAGAGTGATTGCTTGATTCCTTGATGTTACATTACGTTAAGTACATCAGAGGAATACAGCTAAATTTTTTTCAATGTGTACTTTACTTGTTTGTCTTAAAAATTACTTGAGAGTGCACAATTTTACTTGTTTGTCTTAAGAATTACTACTTGAGAGTGCACAATTTTCTAAATATGTATCTGTACACGCATTATGAATGGATGATCCAACTACGAGCTACTAAAAGCATTGTTAGAATCAAATCTCATGCACTAGTTTGACAAGAGCATCTTTGATGCATGTTCCCAGTTCTTTTTAAATGTCGTTTTAAATTAAATTTTACTTTAAATTAATTATCTTTTCAATATTATTTACCATTTCTTTTCAACATTATCTCTATATGAAAAATTAAAATGAATTTATGGTAATAATATAAATATGAATAAAGAATAAAGAGATGTTAACTAGGAATATTATTAATTAATTAGAGGTGTATTAATCAATCTAATAGATTCTTTAATTTTAATATAGATTATAAAATAACACTTAATAAGAAATGGAATGTTACGTCATTAACGAGATAATGTCCACTTAAAATATGTATTTAATATAAAATGTAAAGTACCATATTAGGGTGATGTAGCATAATACGTGAGGCGCTCCTACTACATATATACGTTATGCGAAACTTGTTCATACATTGTTGTGAAACTAAGAAAAGAGATGAGAGAATGATCAAGAGACTTGTTTATTATGGGGACTAGAGTCCCTTTTTATAGTTACAAGATTAGGGTTTAGGGGTAGGATAGTCATTCATATAATATGTAATTAAGGCAATTAATTAATTACAACACTCCCCCTTGAATGACCTCAAAAAAATGCTGCCTCGTTAAAACCTTGCCAGGAAAACCCAATGGAACAAAACCTGGTCGAAGGAAAAAGAGTACAGCTCTACTCCCCCTAAAAAACATGTCTATAGATCTTTGAGTCGCCGCATGCTTATCTTGTGTACCAATCTTTTAAATGATGATGTTGGTCATACTTTCGTGAATAATTCCGCCAAATTATCATATGAGCGAATTTGCTGGATATCAATATCGTCATTCTTTTGGAGATCATGTGTGTAGAAGAACTTTGGAGATATATGCTTTGTCCTGTCACCTTTTATATAGCCTTCTTTGAGTTGTGTGATGCACGCTGCATTGTCTTCATATAACACAGTCGGCTTATCCTTTGTTGACGCTAATCCGCATGACACTTGGATGTGATGTGTTATATTTCTTAACCATATACATTCTCGACTAGTTTCATGGATTGCAATGAGTTCAGAATAATTTGCAGATGTTGCTGTTAAAGTTTGCTTCACAGATCTCCAAGATATAGCAGTTCCTCCACATGTAAATACATAGCCTGTTTGTGATTTGGCTTTATGTGGATCTGAGAGATAACCTGCATCTGCATATCCCACTAAAGTATTTCCAGAATTTTCTAAATAATATAATCCAAGGTCGATGGTGCCTTGTAGATAATGTAGAACGTGCTTAACACCATTCCAATGTCTTAAAGTGGGTGCAGAGCTATATCTTGCAAGGAGATTTACAGAAAAAGCTATGTCTGGTCTAGTGCAATTAGCAAGATAAGATAATGCACCAATTGCACTAAGATATGGTACTTCAGGACCAAGTATCTTTTTCCCATCTTCAATTGGTCGAAACGGATCTTTATTTACTTCTAGTTGTCTAACGACCATTGGTGATGACAGTGGATGTGCTTTATCCATGTAAAAACGTTTTAATACTTTTTCTGTATATGATGATTGATAAACGAATAATCCTCCATGGACATGCTCGATTTGAAAACCTAGACAAAGTTTTATTTTTCCCAAATCTTTCATCTCAAACTCATTTTTCAAATATTCAGCAGTTTTATTGAGCTCTTCAGGAGTCCCAATTAAATTCAAATCATCAACATAAACTGCTATAATTGCAAATCCATTAATTGTTTTCTTTATAAAAACACCATGACAAATATCATCATTTTTATATCCTTCTTTATGTAAATATTCACTAAGTCTATGTTACCACATTCGTCCAGATTGTTTCAGCCATACAATGATCTTTGTAGTTTAATTGAAAACATATTTTTGGGGTATGAATTACTTACTTCTGGCAATTTATATCCTTCGGGGATTTTCATGTATATGTCACTGTCTAGTGATCCATATAAATATGCAGTAACTACATCCATAAGGCACATATCAAGCCTTTGTGACACAGCTAGTCTAATCAAATATTTAAATGCAATTGCGTCCATTACTGGAGAGTATGTTTCCTCGTAATCGATTCCTGGTCTTTGAGAGAAACCTTGTGCTACGAGGCGGGCTTTATATCTTGTAATTTCATTCTTTTCATTTCTCTTTCTTACAAATACCCATTTGTATCCAACGGGAATAACATTTTTGGGGGTTTTGGATTATAGGTCTAAACACTTTTCGTTTTTCCAAAGAATTCAATTCAGCCTGTATAGCTTCTTTCCATTTTGGCCAATCATTTCTATTTTGACATTCTCCGATAGACTTTGGTTCAGGATCCTGAGTTGATATCTCAAGAGCTATATTATAGGCGAATATATCATCCATGATGACATTTTTTTTCTCTCCAATAATTTATAAGAGTATAAATAATTAATCGAGATCTCATTATTTTTAGACACTAATAGTTCTTCAGGAACTACATTAGTTTTATGTGATTGATCAATCATTTTTGTCATTGCTTGGTCCCTATCTTGAACTTTTCTCTTTCGGGGTACAGAATCTTTGGAACCAACCGGTCGACCACGTTTTTGACGTATTTTAGATTCATTTGCTAATATTGCCTGTCCTACAGGGACATAAATTTTGGCTGGTGTATTTGAAGCTGGTATGAAGGATTGTGTCACTTTTCTTGTATCAACAAAAGCATCAGGTAGTTGATTTGCAACCTTTTGCAAATGAATTATTTGTTCAACTTCTTTTTCACATTGATTATTCCTTGGATCAAAATGTGACAGAGTATTTTCATTCCAATAAAGACCTTTATTCTTTTCTAGATGTAGTTTTGTCCCTCCTAGTGTTGGATATGTCATTTCATCAAAATGACAATCTGCAAAACGTGCAGTGAATAAATCTCCAGTTAAAGGTTCAAGATATCTTATGATTGAAGGAGAATCAAATCCAACATATATTYYAATTCKTCRTTRGRRACCMATTTTTGTACGTTGTGGGGCTGCAATTGGAACTTGAACAGCACAACCAAAAATTCGTAAATGAGAAACATCAGGTTCTCTACCCAATACAAGTTGCATGGGGAAGTGTTGGTGATAGGCCGTTGGCCTAATACGGATCAATGTTGCTGCATGTAATGGCATGACCCCAAGCAGATGTGGGTAATTTTGACTTCATAAGTAATGGTTTAGCAATAAGTTGAAGACATTTAATAAATGATTCTGCTAAATCATTTTGGGTATGGACATGAGCAACTGAATGTTCAATCTCAATCCCAATTGCCATACAATAATTATTAAATGCTTTAGATTGAAACTCACTTGCATTATCAAGACGAATTTTCTTGATTGTATGATCGGGAAATTGAGCTCTTAGTTTTATTATTTGAGCAAGTAGTATGGCAAATGCTACATTTCTTGTAGAAAAAAAAATATACATGAGACCATCTTGTAGAAGCATCAATCAATACCATAAAGTATCGAAATGATCCACAAGGTGGATGTATTGGTCCACAAATATCTCCTTGAATTCTTTCTAAGAAAGAAGGAGATTCAGTATTAACCTTCGTGTAAGAAGGTCTAGTTACTAACTTGCCTTGTGCACAAGCATTACATGGAAATTCATTTGTTAAAAGAATCTTCTGGTTCTTTATATTATGTACATGAGAATTATTAATTATTCGGCGCATCATTGTTGCTCCAGGGTGCCCAATTCTATCATGCCAAAGTATAAAGCTTTTGGTGTCATTGAACTTCAGGTTCATGACATGATTTGACTCAATTGCTTTTATGAATGTAAAATACATTCCAGAAGATAAAGTCGAGAACTTTTCTTTTATCTGCTTCTGTCCAGATATAAAAAAATTTATACAAAGATATTCATTACTACCTTCTTGTATTGTCTCAATGTGGTACCCATTACTGCGGATATCCTTAAAACTCAATAAATTTCTTCTAAATTTACTAGAGTAAAGTGCATCTTCTATAATTAACTTAGTATTATTTGGTAAAATAATACAAGCTCTTCCGGAGAATTCAATGATGTTTGATACACCTGATATAGTATTCACATTATTTTCTGCCAATGTTAGTTTGAGAAAATATTTCTTTTCTTGCAGAATGGTGTGCGTAGTTGCACTATCAGCTAGACAAATATCATGTGAGTTCATCTTTTGTAATTCTGTAAAAAAAAAATCGAAAGAAAGAAATAAATTTTTATTTTTTTTAAAAACTGCAAATAATTATGATTTTAATAAAATTTCAAAAAAAAATTATTCTCAAGCAAATAAAATGTCTCAAAAGATAAGCAACAATATTTCGTGGAAAAAAAATCGAAAGCAAACAACGAGAAGTTCAATCATTGTTCTCTAGCACACCACCCTCAATTAAATGTCCAATATCTCTTTTTGGATCGGCAAAGAAATCAAAAACATCCAAGTGGGTTAATGACATTAGTTTTAATTTTAGCTTTCCCCTTGATTGATTTTTGATAAAGATCCACAAGATACTTTGCCATACGACAAGTGCGTGACCAATGCCCAATCATGCCACATTTTTTTTTTCATTCTTCTTTTTTTTTTGTAAGGAGAATAATTGTTGGATGCTTTGCAATTTTTGTTATTATCAATTTTACTATGTCTGCGTCCACGTCCATAATCGCGCCCACGTCCACGATTGTATCCATGTCCACGTCCATTTTCATGATTGAATATTGCATTGGCTTCAGGCAATGCAGTGGAACCAGTGGGTCGTAGCTCGTGATTTTTGAGGAGCAACTCATTATTTTGCTCAGCAACCAACAAACAGGCTATAAGGTCACGATCATTTTTGAAACAATGCTCTCGGTATTGTTGTTGTAGGAGCATATTAGAGGCATGAATTTAAACAAAATTTAATGTCATCAGGACATAAATATTATACTTTCTTTATACAAGTATCGTATATAATGACATGTGCTAATTAAAGAGCACATTTTTTTTATATCAACATTTTTCAGGAATATTGAATTGTCACATTAAATAAGAACAAGTATGAATATTCTTTCGGAATATTATACTAAGTTGTTCTATTTCAGGAGAAACAACTTGAATTAATAATTTTTTAAATACATATAAAAAATAAAACAAGCCGAAAAAAAATAAATTAAATTAAAGAAACTAAAAATTGCTTCTTCAAGAGCAATTATAGATCTCATAGTATTATTCAGGAATACATAATAAATAATTAAAATATGTTAAGATGGTTGTGTTTCTTCAGGAATCACAACATATCATTGTTTTAATAATCTTTTAAATTATTAATAATTGTTAGTATTTTTCAGGAATACATAATAAACAACTAAAATATATTACGATGGTTGTGTTTCTTCAGGAATCACAACAAATTATTGTTTTAATAATCTTCTAGATTATTAGTAATTGTTAGTATTCTTCAGGAATAAATAATAAACAATTAAAATATATTAAGATGGTTGTGTTTCTTCAGGAATCACAACAAATCATTGTTTTAATAATTTTTTAGATTATTAATAATTGTTAATTCATGTTTCTTCGGGAAATCATGATTATCATATATGATGATAGTATAAATGAAAATAATATAAATAAATATCATATCGAATATCATTATATGCACATATATTACAAATTTAATCATCAAACTCCATCAATAAGAATTATTATCATAATATGGTTGGCATAAAAAAATATATACCAAAAGAAACACCATCATACATTATCGTAAAGAAAAAAAAATGAAAATCAAGTATTTAGTATTCAATTAATGAATGCTTTGGTCAACAAAAACTATTTTAGTGCAAATCATTGTTAATATGATTAATGATCTCCATAATTCAAGTATGAATTTCAAAAGATCTTCATATATCTCCATACGTAAACATGCTTTAAAAAAAATCCACAGATTACCACATACATATATGAATTCAACAAACATTCTTACATATATATTCTTACATTTCCCAACAAATAAGGAAGATATAAGCATAACAGTTTCTAAATAGATTAATTTAAATAGATMTACATACACAARCAATCAACGAATAAAAGAAGATTGATAATACCTTGAGAAATAGTCGAACAATTGCTTGGGGAATTGGTAGAACAATATTGCCTTGGAATTAGTGGAACAATTGCTTGGGGAATTGGTGGAACAATATTGCTTGGGAATTAGTGGAACAATAGCTCGGGGAAGTTGGTAGAACAATCGTACTGATAACGTGTTGTGAAACTAAGAAAAGAGAGGAGAGAATGATCAAGAGACTTGTTTATTATGGGGACTAGAGTCCCTTTTTATAGTCACAAGATTAGGGTTTAGGGGTAGAATAGTCATTCATATAATATGTAATTAAGRCAATTAATTAATTACAACACACATCAAATTTTTAGTTATATTACTATTATTATTAATAATTTAAATTAGATAAATGGCACGCAATTAATATTTATTAAATTGTAGATGAAACCCCATTGGAATGTGGGTTTTGAATTACATCGCCTGTTCGTTTCATGTAATCGAATTCTTTTTAATTACAGTAAATTATATTATGAATCAAGGTTCATCTTAGGTGGAATCTGATTCAAAATTAGTGTTTATTATGTAGCATATCTATAATTTAATTATTAGTTTTAATTGATTGTCTGTGTATAGATGTATGTTTATTTCTATGTAATGTAAATATATTTTGATGTATATATATTTTTAATGTAATAAATCTAGTAATTTTATTTAATGTATATGATAATTGATGTATATTTATATGAGATGTACTTGGTAATCATGTCATCCTTACATTATGAACTCTAATCCACCAACAGTTAATCTATTTACTCCACATCAACTACAGTCCTGATATGTGCTGGAGATGCTCTCGATTGCTACAAAATAACTTACCAATTTTGTTACTGATGAATATTTCTCTTGTTTCTCATATATCAATGAGTTCTGGATGTCTATAATCTAATATTTGTGAGCGAATCGATAATTTGTGGATGGTTATTTCATTCTTTCATGTTGATTCCTTCTCATATGACGTTGTTGTTGCTGCATTAGTTTAATATTCAAAGACTAGATACGATACATAGTGATGGATTTTCTTGATAATATTTTTTCCTTTTGGTAGATGATGTCAATAATGAATTTCATACTTTTGGGCATACACTGCGGGAAAAAAACAAATACATATTTTTACCGTTAGTAGTTACCGAGGAAAGGCGTTAATGAGAGAATATGGGGGATTTCAAATCTCTCAGTAATTTTAACATAATAATATTTTTATTATTATCATTTATGCTAAAATTACAAAAGGAATACAAATCCCTCACTAATTACTGGTGAATCTTATTCTCTTCATAATTTTGGCATTTTTTTTTTAAAAATTAATGCTAAGATTACCTGTGAATTTTAAGTAATTTAACAAGAGATTTGAAATCCCCACGTAATCTTAGCATAAAATAGAATAAAATTAATTTTTCTTATGCTGAAATTACATAGGGTTTTTATTTTCTCATTGATTTTAGCATAAAGATTTAAAAAAAAAAGACTTGATGCTAAGATTATCTAGAGATTAAAAGTCCCTAGGTAATTTACAAAGGAATTTGAAATCTCTAGCTAATTTTATAATTATTTTTTAAATAATAAACATATAATTTCTTTTAACATATACAATATAATTTTCAATATATATATATAATATAATTAGATTACACTTTTAAATAATAATATATAATTTTATTATAATTTATAATTTTATCTAATATATAATAAATATAAACTACAATATATAATTCATATTTTTTTCAGTAACAATATTTTTATAAATTTGTTTCTCATTTTTTTTACTGTCTAATATTATTTTAATTTAATATATATATATAATATAATTTTAAATACATACAATATAGTTGTAATACACTTTTACATAATAATATATAATTACAATACAATTGGTTATAAATATTATTTATAATACTAACTCATATATCTAATATATATAAAATAAACAAATAACTCACACATCTACCCCGCTTAGCCCAGTAGCGAAGCCGCCTCCTCTTTCCAAAGAAGATCTAGCTTCGAAACCCCCAAATGATATTTGTGGGGTATTAATTGGCCTTTATATGTGGGCTGGGCGGCAAGTTTGGCTGGGGGTTCATTTGGAATTTTATTTAATATTGATGGATTAATTTTTGTCGGTATTATTAAAAAGAAAAAAGATAATTTTCCCTCGGTAAATTACAATCATTATTTTCGTCGATAATTTACTGACGAACATTAAAATCAATAGATATTGCTTTACCGACAACAGAGGTTTTACCGAGGGAAATATTGTCGATAAATTTATTACCGACTAATTTTTGGCCATTACCGATTGAAAAATCTGTTAGTAATTTTTTTTTTTTTTGTGTGTGTGTGTGGTGGTAAGCGATGGTGATTAAAGTGAACCACCGATTCTTGATGTTGAAGACGGTGATTATATGTAGATGGTTTAATAATTTTCGATTAAAAAACCGAAGTGAGTGATTATATCATTTTGAATGTTGTTAGAGATGCTGACTATAATGGACCGTCTATTTCCGATGTGGACATCGATGGACCACTACTTCTTGATATGGTGTCACTAATCATTTTGTTAAGGTTGATGTTGGTGGCTATATTTGTCCATTAATTTTTGCCAAACAAATTTGCTCACTAGTTTTGGTGTTCAAAATTATATTATAACTTAATGAAATGGACTCTATCCCCCTTGTTGAGTTTGTGACGAGTGGACTTATACAAATCACTGGTTGCATGACTGTCAAAATAGAATACATATTATTGAGTATTTTGGGAAGAAGGAAATAATAATAAATTTAATCAATTTTGCATTATGGACAAAAGGTTTGAGGTGTTCAAAGGAATGATACATACATTTCTTGCAACAATATAGAGATTACAAGATGCACATGATTATCAGTTATTAAAAATGGATTTTCCCAGATCTCTCGTCTTCCTTACACCCCTCCATGATTTTGTGTAATATTTCTCGTGATGATCTTCTTATTGATTTGAGGACGAATCATGTCAACACAGGGAGAATGATGAAAATACTTATTATTTATTATATTTAAGATTTTTAAATATACTTTAGTATAATTTTAAGAGTCGACGAGTGTTGGCTTTCTTTGTATATTTTTTGTATTCTAGTATCAACTGAATTACACTTTGTGTGCTTTGATTATTTAATTACGAGATTTGACACTATACCTAAAGAAGTGTTCAGAATTTTAGAAAAAGTCAAACTATAGAAATCGTTTATTGATATATCATCAACACTTGTAGAATTACAAACATTTATATTGTGGGGAAAATACTCTTTTAACATACTTTTGTGATAATATAACACACTCTTATAATTGTGATATTGTAAGTATGCTTTGAAATACTTTAATATGTTATACTTTAGATATATTTTGTGATACATTCATCACCGTATGTGATACTTTTATATGGTTCAGTGGTAGATCCATGATTTTGGAAATGGGGATACGGTGTGTAATTTAAAAATAACACCAATATAAATATTATTAAATATTTGAGTCATACAATCAGGTATGCCAAA
>BMAC01000385.1:260184-275805 GCA_014905375.1 Phtheirospermum japonicum
AAAGGAAGAAACAAATACATACTTCAACAAAATTATATTACAATTGAGCAGATCGAGTCTTCATTTTTTGAAAGCGATCAAGGACACCATCATCAGATTTTTTTTTTAAATACATCATTCTTAATTAAGTGACCACACAGTCATTTAATAATTGAGCATCCATGCTATTTTCCAACCTATATATGATATAGGTCGTCCCCGAAAGTATCCTTTCCACACTTGTTGTAGCAACTGGAAAAACCAACTTCAAAGCAAATAAATTGTCGGATAAGTCACACTCTTCACTATTTCAACAAGCATTATCAAAATGTCATAAAGACCATGAAAATCCCAAAACATCTCATCTCTTTGTATATTTTTAATAAATATATCAAGTTGACATTCAAGAGCCATCAAGTCAATACTCACAAACTCGGAGGGATAGAATTTGGCAAGTTTAAGTACGTTTTCCTTGTCTAAACAAGAGAAGCCATCTTTAGGGCTTAAGAAAGACATAAAAGTAAGTAACTTGATATTAACCTCATCAGACCTTTCATTGATTTTGGGAAGTTTTAAGTCAATCACTTCTAAGAAAAACCAACCCAAAATTGTTGAAGGTTTGTCACTTGTTAAACAAAGTACCTTGATCTTCCCCGTGGAACATAAGGAACATCCATATTGGGAATAATATATGTGCCAAACTTAGTGAAAAATGAAGTAGCCTTATCCAAGAGAGTTTTCCGTCCACAATCTCTCTCTCTCTCTCTCTCTTTTTTTTTTGTAATAATATATCTTAGTTAAAAAAGAAGAGGCATGGAATTAACAATCTTTTGCTGTCTTCATTGCAAAGAAAGGCATGAATAATTAGTGTACCCAAAACACATTAAGCATCAAGTGATCCATAAATATGAAATCAAATCACTCAAATGATTACAAAATAAATCGGGCTTTCACCATATCTGCCGAACTTGAAGTATTCTTCCGATAGTCTCAAGCACCTCAACAAATTTTGAGAAATAAGTGGATAACTGCTCACATGTAATTTTACGCATTTCTAGGGTATATTCCATAGTATTTTATAATTTAAACATGCACATATCACATGTTTATACGCAATTTCTAGATTTATTGGAATATATTATGATTTGATCGTTTTTGTTATTCTTCATGTAAAAAAAATATGTTTTTAGCATATTTGGAGTGAGAGCGTTGACAACCCCAAGATAAATTACCAAAGGATGCACAAGGATGAGAAAGAGAAGAAACAAACCTAAAAATAGGGCAAAATAGACATGTCAAGAAGGCCACACACGACCCCCAAATAGTGTCACCCAACCGTTTGGTCGTGTGAGGGATCGTGTGTGTCGGAAGGATTCATAGTAGTTTTTGTATTTTGACGATAACTATCTCATACGCGTATAAATGGCCGCACACGACCCCCAAATAGTGTCACCCAACCTTTTGGTCGTGTGAGGGATCGTGTGTGTCGGAAGGATTCATAGTAGTTTTTGTATTTTGACGACAACTATCTCATACAGGTATAAATGAGGTGATTCAAGTGTATACGGAAAGCTAATAGATAGAGATACAACTCTGTTGAAGTACCTAAGGTCGTTTTGGATGTTTTAAGGTCTAAAAGTGGGCAAAAAGTACACCCAAGATGAAACCTAAACTTGGGGTCGTGTATGGAAAAAACAGCGCACAGTAATAGGGCACAAAAGTGGGAACCCAACCCTGGGTCAAGTGTGGAACCGGGAGCATGGAGGTTAATATTAAAATATGCATTTTTAGGTCCCAAAACCTTAGGAGGAGTCTTATACAACAATACCCCATAACGTCTAGAACATATAAGATATCATATTAGAGTGTAAGAACTTGTGATATGAGCCCAAAGAGCGGGCCGAAGGAGAGGAACAATGACATACATCAATACAAGAGGTGAATCGATGACGAGAATCCGAGATGAATCATTAGATTTGTGGTGGTTCTACCTTTGTTTTTGCACTTTTTATTTACTAGTTATCATGATGAATTGTATGAACATCTTTATGTGTTTTGAATTCACCATGTCTAGATAGACGCTTTGATTCTGGACATGAGAGTATATTGATGACGTTTCTTTTATGATATTAAATTATTTCATTTATTGATGTTTATTATTGTAACTATTTGAATATCTTGATATGATTGCATGTTTTAACAATTAGCTAAAGTTTATACATATATTGCAATATCGACTCAAAGCGAGAGTAGAGAGACCATATTAGGTATATAAATATTTGACATATATAATTGAGAAATAAAACTTCCCTGCTGTACTTTTCCGAAACCTCCATCTTGCCTCCCATACTGTTTTTCTATTAATTTGCCTCATGTACTTTGAGAGAATATGTTACCTTCTAAAACCCCCTAATTAAAGAAAAAAAATCCACCAGAGCTCAGTTTACGTGTTACACGTGGAATTCGTGAGGGTAAATTATCTTTTCCCCGGGTCATCAACAATCAATAGAAACCATCATCGGGTCACCCAAAGTTTCCAGAACCACAAACCACGTCTGGCCCAATCCCACAAGACAAGCCTGAATCTCAGAACTCAAGTCGAACCCCCATGACAAATACCGAATTGGGTGTAGTCTTTGCCATCAGCCCAAGAACCCAACTAAATCAGCGGCTAAGACCGAACCCAGACACAACCCAACCCAATCCATTATAGAGAATCAAATCCAAACCCAAGCCCATCGTCATCAGAACCCGTTACCACCTAGAACTCCACAAAACGTACCGTTTAAATCTCGAACCACCATCGCCATAGAAAAAACCATAAACTCTAAGCTCGATCTCGACACTAGTCATGAAAACAGTCACATTAATCCCAAACTAGAATGCGATCATTAACCTCAAAACCATTAACCACCACTTGAGAGGTGCTGTGTGCATGTGTATGTGAGGTAAAAGTGAGAAGCTTGAGAATGATGAACAAGTGTAGGCTGATTATAGAGTTGTTGGTTCTGTGTTGAGTTTGGAAATTTAAAGATATTGGAATTTAGAATCAATTTGGGATTTGAGCTGGCATAGATTACAAAAGAAAATTTAGGGATTCAGACTTTTGGACCTTGTTTTGTAATTTTTAGTGGTATAAAAGGTTCATTGGCTTGGTATTATTGAAATTCAATTCCAATGTAAGAATCAAGGGGTTTTTAGCTTGGATTTTAAAGGAAAACAAAAATAAATGGAAAATATGAAAATAAACTAACTAGGAAATGTAAATTGCAAGTTGGTAGAATGCCTCAAGCGTGTGCCGAAATTGAAATAGCAAGCAAGAATGAAAAGAAGCAATAACAAGCAATGTTTCACCAAGTACAACTAAATCAACCTAAAGTACAACCATGCATGCATGATCATAAAAATTTAAAAAATGAAAATTATCAAAAATTGAAAGCAACAATTGAAAGAGCATTAAAAGTTGATGTGAAATTTTAAATCTTTACGGAAAATAACTAAAGGCGAAGTGTAGATCTAGGATTCAACTTAGAACTATGCATGAAAATAAAATCCACAATAAAGCATATGAAATAATCAAAATAAAAATGATCAAGGACTCGATCTATGATCACGATGTGTCACTCACCTAGATTTCATGGACAAATCACAAGATCTAATAAAAAATCTATGAGCTAAGGCAAAAATCAAAAATTGAAAAACATGCATGAAATTGRAGAACAAGGAAGAAAATAAAGGAAAACTTACTCGAATTGAAAAGATAATCCAAATACTTGAATGAAATTACAAAGCAAAATAAAATTCAAGGGAGTACTTGAATTCTTCTTAGGCTTACAAACCCAAGAAAATACTTGAAATTAAATCTAAGAACTAGAGAGAGAATTTTTATCCAAACCCATGCAAGAGTTGGGAAAAAATGAGGGCTCTTATACAAAATGAGAGTAGTCTTCTATTTATACTAGGTTTAAATGGGCCAAATTAGCCAAAAGGGCTTGTATTTCCTGGGTTTGACTAAGTTTGACCCGAAGGCACCTTTCTAGCCACTTGTCTACCCTTTTGGCTCAATTTGGCTCAGGGTGGCTCGAGGTGGCTCGGCATTTGGCCGAGACTGGGCGCTGGTGGGTGGCAGGCTGGGCATGGCACTGGGCGTGAGTTTGGGCACCAAACTGGGCGCTGAGCGCCAGGCGGGCGAGAATTGGGGCACACAAATGGGCGCTAAAGTGGCACCAGGCGCGCGCGGTGATAGGCGCAGGCGCACGCGGGGATATGCACAAGCGCGCGCGGGGATAGGCAAAGGCTGGCAGGCAGGCGCTGGGCGTGGGCGGACGGACACGCATGCTGCACGCAGGATGGCGCGCAGGGGTGGGCTGGCAGCTGCCTGGGCGCGGAATTTGGCGTGGAAATCATGCCCGTTCTTGCGCCATGGCTAGGCATGGATTTGGGCAAGGAAAAAGGCAAGGCTAGGCTACCATCCAGAATGTTAGCCATTTTGGAGCTTGCTCTTGGCACCGATTTGGGCATGCAAATGGGCACGGCTTGGCTTGAACTTTGGCCCTTCATGCCTTTACCTATAAAAATAAGATCTTGAACATAAAAACCCAAGAATTTCACCAATCCTCAAATCAGTTAAACCCATTTAACCAAATTAAATATAAAATCAAAAAGAAACACGAAAAATAATAAAACAAGAAAAACAACCTAGAAAACTAACTAATCGACTCAAAAACTAATAAAAACAATATAAAATCCTAATTAAGAACACGATAAAAATACCACAATTACATGCAAAACAGACCTCTACACCCACCGTAGTTCATTATTATCCCTTTATTAAGGGAAAAGATGAATTCACCATGATGAAATCCACATGTAATGCATGTGAACTGAGCTCTAATGGAATGTTGACTTAATTGGGGTTTTAGGAGGCAATCTCATATTCATGCAACGTACATGAGGCAAATTAATATAAAATATGTATGGAAGACAAAGTGGAGTTTTTTGGAAACTATAGGAGGCAAAAGAAACTCCCTATACAATTGCGTACGAATCGAGAGGAAGTGTAATTATTTATGAAAGCTTATAAATCGTATGAAATGTTTTTAGCTTAGTTACATGTATTGAAATAACAAGATGACAATATATATGATTTCTTCAACAATTCTAATTATCTCAAGAGAGAAGTTAGATGAATTATGTGATTGATTTATAGGGTAAACATTAACTAATGTTATTTATCTTGAACAAGGATTCATTAATTGGAACCATTGTTTGGAATCTCTTTCATCCATTGTTCTCTCATACGTATTTTAATTGCTTTATTTTAGTTTAATTATTATAGTTTTAGTTAATAAAATCCTTCAAATTGATTATTATCTAAATAAAACAGTGCTATTATAATTGTGATTCACAATAAAATAATTAATTAGTCTCTGTGGAACACGGCCTTGCTCGTTGCTACTACTATCGAAACTCATATACTTGTGATGTTAAGAAAATATGCGAGTAATAATATTCAAAAGAGTTTATTATGAGATTCCCAACAAGCATTATTGAGCATCTTCAAACCAAGTTCTTGATTGAAACCCAATCATTCCCAAGTTCTCTCGTTTCCAAGGCTTCAACAAATTTTTGAGATTGACTTTCTCGTATCGTCTCTTTTCACTTACAAGAAACTTCAACCACATTCAATAGGTTTTCAAATCTCTCAAAGAGTCAACCGCAATCATATTTTTCTAGCAACGACATCAAGTATTAATTGAAGTTGATAAGAAAAACAATGAACATAATACTCACATGGAGTGTCCTTCATAATCAAAGTCTTGAGGCCATTTATCTCACCCTTCATGTTGCTAGCCCCTTCATACTGATGTTCTCGAATATTAAATGGATTTAAGGAATGTTCCACAAGTAAATATAAAATTACGCTTTTATGTGACAAAGATGTAGTATCACCAACATGTACAAGTCCAAGAAAACACTCCACTGCCATTCTAATTTACCATAAACATAACTCAAGAAACGAGTTAGTTGTTCCTTTTGAGATACATCACTTGACTCATCAGCCAATATACCCAAGTAGTCATCACAAGCTCTTCTATTATGTGCTTAGTTGTTTCCTTATCACAACAATTCATGAAATCTCTTTGAATTGTGGGAGACGCCATTTGATTATTGTTGGGAGCATTTAAAGAATGACATTTTAACATCTTTTCTATATTTAGGTAGACATTTCAAAAGATCAAGAAAAATTTCCCCCTTCCACTCTCATCAAGCCCACGGAATGCCAATACTAGACGCAAAAGAAATCTCAAAAAAGAAAGTGAAGCTTCAGTGAGTTTCATACTCACTTCGAACATTATCACTTACATTTTCAAAAACATGTTCAATAGATTTTTTTTTTCTAGAGCCTCATAAATTAACATATTTCTCATGAGTAAGATTATGAAAACTATTAACCCCACCAACATGCTTTTTGAACCTCTCTGTTTTATTCATTGACCAAAATTCTCCATTAATTTCAAATGACGATTCAATTCATCTTGAAAAAAATATATGGTTGTGCTTGAATCGATGTGTACCTTCAGTGCCTCTTTAAGGGGAGTCGTTAGTTTTTGGTTGACAATGTTTCTTATTAATATATACTCTCGTCACCGTATTTCTTTATTTTGTAGGATAATCCTTTATATTTATTCTTAATCTCGGATCACGAGGAAGAATTTCAACATCATATAACAATTATTTGTCCTCCAATGCTACTTTACTAACACTTAAACCACCTAAGTTTATTTTTCTTACTTGAGTTTGGGGAGAATTTACTTTTGGTGAAAATCAAGAAGTCCATTGAGATATCATGTTTTGAAATTATTTTTGACGAAGATTGGGTAGCCTCCCTATTCTTTTGTTTTTGTTTGACTTAGGTGTACATTCTACATTTCCTAATTGAATTGGTAATAAATAATAAGAATGTAACTATACAAAATAATCATAACTCCAATTCTACAACAAACCTACAATCTAAATAACAATCCACAAGGACCACAACAATTTCACACACACAAAAAAAATTACAAGTTATCGCAATTAAACTAATTTAACATATATGCAACAAGAAAAACACAAGCCCTAATTTATCAACTAACAACTTTCAGTTATTCTAATTAAGAGAGTAGCCTACTAATTGAACCAAATAATAAATATAAATTAATATATTAATTAACTAATTATTAAAATGTGAAAAAAAATAAGAATCGCTAACCTGGGATTCAATGCTTCACTGCCCCCGAGAGGGACAAGAGGAAGATAACAAAATATAATTTGATTTGTGGTGTGATGTGATGTGATGTGGAAAGGGTAAGAGAGTTTTTTTTCTTCTTTTTAAATAAACGGTTAAAATCTTCATTTAAATTGGGTCATATATATATATTTTTAATAATGGCAAGTAAAAATATTTTTTTGGGGGTACAATTGTAACTTATGTCCCTCATTGCCTCTGCCTTTAATGTGGTCTCACTGTGATTAGGGGTGAGCAGAACCAGGTAACCGGTCAATTTTCTTGGAATCGGAACCGGAACAAGTTGGAACCGGGTCCAAGAAAAGAGAACCGGTCCCGGAACCGGTACTAGCCGGGTCCAAAATTTCTGGAACCGATCCCGGACCCGGTGGGTACCAGTTTCAAAATCGGGTACCCGATCCTTATTTGAGTTTTTTCTTTTCTTAAGTTTATAATAACAAATTAAAAATTTTTAAGTTTCCAAATACATCAATTATAAAACATTACAATACCAAATTTCATGAAAACAAATCCACAAATACATAATATAATAAGTCCACAACATTCACTAGTACAAAGTCTTCAAACTTATTGATAATAAGTGATCACCAATCCACAAAATACATAGAAAATCCTCAAAATACACTTAAATATATTAAATACTCCATGAATCCATCCTCTTTGCATTGAAACCAAGTTGGAAAAAAAAAGAATATAGGTAAGACATTTCACAAGGGTAGAAAAAGATAATTCAAAAAAAAAAAGTTAATTCATACAACTTACCTTAAAGGAAATAGGAAAGTAGTATAAATTGTTTCCAATAATCTCATCAATTTGTGTTATACTAAAGGAAACAGGAAAGTTAAAAAAGAATGGACAACTGATCACTATTCAACTTCTTACTTTAATAAATAAAGATTAGAACTTTATAACGCATTAAGCATGACTAACAGTCTAGACTTAAACTATTTTAGGCTTAAACTTGGCCCATCTTTAATAAAGGTTGATTACTATTTCACTTGAATGTTAAATACCTGCATTAAGCATTACTTTAATAAAAAGACAAGTATAGATACTCACCCAATTCCAGGTATTTAACATAAACTTCGATTATCTATCAATTACCCTAACCCATTCCTTTCGGTTGTGTTTGGACAGATATACTGGATAAAAAAAAATTGAAATTAAAAAAAAATTCCTGAATCATATTACGCAGACCCGTAATCATAATTATAATAAAACCTAAATCAAAAATCAATAACCAAATGAGAATAAAATCACATTGTAACCCACAATCCAGAATAATTAAAGAAAACAAACACAGATCTATACAATGCATATCAAAAAATTGGAGTTGCATAAAAAGAAGAAGAAAAAAAGGGGGGGAGATGGAAAAGGGAAAAAAAGAAAAAAAGAAAAAGAAAAGCAAATAGCTATCCCTTGAAATTTGAAAAGCAACCACCTGAATATGTGAGATAGAAAAATGAAAAGAAACAATACCACCACCAGCACTATAAAATCCCTAATATTAGCAAAACCAATTCTTAAAAAAAACGAATAGCAAAAAAAAGAAAGAAAAGAAGGATAAATAACTTCAATTAGGGAGTCAGTGAGTAATTTTTGCCTATTATTGTTCARGAATGAGCARCAAACAACTRAKTATTTGRAGAAACCATGGAAGTGCAAGACTGACGGCAGGAGAAAAAGATTTTAGGGTGTGGGGGTTTTTTGTTCAGTAGGGTTTGAAAGTAGAGTGAGTGGGCTTGGGTTGGGTTGGGCTATAATATTAATAACTATATTAAAGACATGGTACGGGTACCCGGTTCAAGAACCGGTACCAACGGGTACCCGGTCCCAGAACCGGTCCCGCTGGGTACCCACCGGGTACCGGGTCTTGAAATTTTAGACCCAGAACCAGAACCGATTATGACCGGTTCCAAGAATTTAGAACCAGAACCGGTACCGGTGAGTCCGGTTCCAGGACTGGACCCGACGGGTCCTATGCGGTTCCGGGTCTGGGACTGGGTACCCATTATTTTTTCTCACCCCTAACTGTGATATCATAAAAGTGTTGGTCTAACTGGAGAATTACTTAGGATATTTACCAATAGCTTAATATGTTGGTATAAAATCCTTTATTTGAAATTTAAAAAATGAGCCATAATAAACTGCAAACACTGACAAAATTGATTCGTTTGTGGACCATAATTCTAGAATATTGACTAAAACCAGGGTTGGAAAAGTTTGAGGAGAGGTATGATCATATATTCATATGCTCTTGTGAACTTATCCGATGTCCGACAAAATCTTTGATTGGATAAATATATGATATGGCTATAGTAGTAGAACAAATAAGGAAAAAAGGCAAAATTGGTTTGTAACTTTTGATGTTATAACTTTAGTCATCCCGTGGCAATATTACCTTTAGCAAAAATAACAAGTTTTACTTATTTAGTTATATAATTGGCTATCTAGGCAAATACTTGTGTGAGACTTGTCTCATATTGAGACCACTTTCCACCCTACCCAATCCTTCAACCCGTCTCCACCCCACCCACTCACCTAACCCCGCCAACACTATTAATTTCCCCTAACAGCTTATCATTTTTTATTTCTGCTTTTCTCATATTTTCTTTATTCATGCGCCCTAGTTCATAATATAACTAATTTCTTCAAATTCTTTTGAGGAAACAATTAACTCTTGCGATTTACTCGTGTACCATTAGTTCTTTTTCTGGTTCTTGAATGAGCTAGGCGATGGTGGTAAAGATACTAAGGTGGAAGTTGTGTCCTATTTTGATTCTGAGAAAATACGCGATCAAACTTATTTTAAAGAGGCTCGAGTATGGCAATTGGGTGCTTGAGGACGACGAGAAGGAAAATGGTGCATTCTTGGTGGAGATCAGGTGGAAGGACCTCAAGATTTCACTGGGCTCATCTAAGTTAAGACTGTGAAGAAGATGTATGATTGGCAAAACAGTGACGTTTTGGTGGAGTGGGATGAGGAATTTTGGACAGTTTGTTGTTTGTATGCGTTCAAGGAAAATGTTTTTCATCCTTGGGAGATCAATTTTGTTGTTTTACATGTGGGTTGTTTCCTCCTTCACTTTATTTCCTTGACTCCAAGATCATAACTTTTTTGATATGTATGTTCTTGAATTTTCTTTTCTTTATACTTTTTAATTTATTTTGTTTGAATCTTCAATCTTTATATATTTCACAAAATATTAAAAGAAACTATTTATATTTGGAGGATAATTTTATGCATATATAAACATAATTTGATTCTATTATAAGTCTTTGCCATGATCGTAGAGCTTAGCTAGATGAAGATAAGAGGATTTTTGGATGTTTGGTTCAGACTATATTAATATGTATTTGCATTATTTGTTTTATTATGTTATAGTTAAGAAATAAAAGAGACTAGTTCAATAATAATAACCTATATCAAATAATTATATTATTAGTCATTCTGGCTTAGATTATTACATAGGCATCCTAAAATTATTTCCTTGTTTGGGTTTGGTTTTCAGGCGAAGATGACAGTGGCTTGAGACGAAACACGATCGTATCTGCTACGCTTTCTCACATTGATAATCTCCACCCCACCCGACCCGTTCTCTATAGGTTTATGTGGCTATGGATTTTAGTGGTTGGGATTTGTGAATTCGTGGAATTAAATTAGCTTTGTTGTTGGAATTGGAGGTTGAGATTATGGGGGGTTATTTGTATGCTAAGGGCATCTGTAGTGGGGGATTTTGCTAGGGAGGGGATGAATAAATTGGAGGGGGTTGGGTTGGGGAGGGGATGCGGGCAAGGAGATACGGAAATGGAGGGGAAGAGGAAAGGAGAGAAAAAAGGAGGAGGGGAGGGGGACTGTAGGTGCCTTCTTTGGCCAATAGGAGGGCGCGTGCGTTGCACGCTCCAAGGGGGAGAGTGGGGGCGGTCGGGCCCCACCTTTGCAAAGCCTCTACATGCTATTTTTTTCTTTCTGTTTTTATCTCGCGCGTGAGTGTGGGTTTTATATATATAAGTAAACATTTATAATATATATATATATATATATATATATATATATATATATATATATATATATATATATATATAATTATAAAAGTAAAAATTTATATATTTTTTCTTTTGTAATATGTCGTATTTTTAATCATCTTATTTTTGTAATTTTCCTTTATTACTTTGAAGTGATCATAAATTAATATTATAATTAAGGAAATTATAAATATATATATATGTATGTATATGTATGTATATATATAGATTTAGTAGATAAATATAAATAGTATTGAAATATAAATAAAAACTAACGGGGAACATGTGAGACCCATAAGAAGTAGGTTTTAAAGCATGGTGGATAAATGGGATAAAAGGGGTAGGGGTGAAGAGGGGAATGTTGGTGATGTGATATATTGAGAATCGAAAAGGAGGAGGGGTTTAGGTTGTAATAAAGATGCTCGAACAGATTAGAGCTTTTAATGGATGTTGTAGCATCATGTGATGTTATTTCACCTATTATAGTATTTTTATTTCTCATTCCATGTAATTTTTAAATGGTTAAGCTCTTGTTCAGTGAAAAGATGTTTCAAATTTTATCGACCATTTAATCCATAGAGCTCCTTCATAAGTTTAAGATGGTGTTATGTTCTCCCGATCAATGTATTCAATTATGATTAATGTGTCACACATTACTTCTCATTGTGAATCAGAATTTGATAATCTTTTGTGGACTACATTCATACTATGGTTTTGATCGGACAAGCTGCGGCTAGTTATCATACTTCTCATTGTTGCATATCCAATTAAAGTATTGTTATATTTTGGTTAAATATGTTTTAGTATCACAAAACTGGATTCAAGTATCATAAGTTATAATAAAAGTATCACAAAATAGTGTTTTAATTTCGAGTCAAAAAAAACATGTTTGTCACCATTAAATTACCACAACAACAATTTAAAGTAATAGAAGTTTCTCTCTGTGTTTATGTGAGTATATAAATAGGACGTAGTTCAAGTGAGAACTAAATTATGGTGTGTGTACCTACGCGCCCTGCTACTTTTAGCATTGTACTGCTACTTTCAACATTGCATACTGCTACATTCTTTTCTGCAAAAATACTGATTTTATAATTAGTATCGTGTATAACTAAAAATAGCAGTACGCATAGTACCCTTCATTTTTGCAGAAAAAATAATGTTATAGTATACAATGCTGAAAGTAGCAGTGCATACAGGTTCTCACAAAAGGGATGATTTTTTTATATGAACTACTCTAATATATATATATATATATATATATATATGAGCACTATGTCATCTTCTTGATGCAATAGACTGTTAAAATATCACTAAAGGTTGTTAACGCATCATAATACATTGTTAAAGTATCATCAAAGATTATTAAAGTATCATATATTTATGATATCTGATTTCTATTTTTACATATATATTGTTAAAGAATCTCAGAATATTGTAAAATTATCAGAATAAACCTATTAAAGTATCACAAATTATACTAAAAATATATACCAAATATGAAAATAGATATGGATCTTCATTTTTATTTACCCTGAATTTCAAGAGTACCACAATTTCCAATAAAAGTATCACAAAGGAAGCTTAAAGTAATACATTAGCTACTAAATGTATTAAAGAGTTTTTTTTAAAGAAAAAAAGCACAAAAAATTATTTAAATGGGTTTCTAGTAATTTCGACCGAAACTCTTCGCTTGCAACAAACTTATCTAGAGTGTTGATTTTTCTCTTTTGAAGGTTTCCTTTAGCCCTCTTCAATATTTTTCTTTATGAATTGCAAGATCAAGAACAAGACTGGTCGAGTTTGTTATGTGCCAGATTCTTCACATAGTTATTTAGATCTTAATACATTTATCAAGTCATTAACTACAAGAGACGATAAGTATCAGATGTATCACTAAAAGTATCGTGCATACTAGTTAGAGTATCACATATAATAGTCAGACTTCAAATATCAAAAATATCACTAAAAGTATCACATATACTAGTTACAATATCACACATAGTAGTGAGAGTACAAGTATCAGTGGTATCGTGAAAAAGTGTCACTAATACTAGTTGCAGTATCACAAATATAAGAAAACGTATTGCATAATAACAATGTGAAATATTGACTTAAGAGACATCAAGTATCAGATGTATCACTTAAAGTATCACATTAGTTAAAGTACGTATCACACGTAGTAGTAAACATATCACACAATAATAATGTGTTGTACTAATTTAAGCAACATCCTGGTTTTACATCTACAACCATCGCAGTTAAAGTATCACAAATACCAATATTAGTATCACAAATACTATAAAAAGTATCATATAATAACAGTATATTATTTTGATTTTTTCTACATGATAAAGAAAGGCTTTACATGCATATTAGTGCTTGTTTCTTGAGGTTTTGACTATAGATTGTGCATAAACAATGCGATTTAATTGTATTTCATGCATATAGATGTTGTTACGTGTTTTTGCTTTGAATATTTAATATAAATTGAGATGCCATGATCTTAAAGAGAAGTGAGGTTTGGAGTTCACAAAGTTTTTAGACCATTAAGATGATGAGGAATCATGTTTAGGAGTTAAGTATGTGCGAAGAAAGAGCAACCTGGCAAGATTTCACAGAAGATTTGAATTTTTTCTGGCAACAAATGGGTACTAAAATGTTCATAAATCTAAAATCACTTGGAATATTAATATTTGTCACATATTTTTAGAAATATAATTAAGTTGGTTTTAAAATGCTTTTTTATAATATGTCATTCGAAGTTATATCGAGAGAGTTATGATGTAAACCGTACAAGCTATCAGGGAGCTACCTATAGTCGCGCTCATGAATTTGGCCGTTACTGAAGGTTGTTTTTCAGGCAAGAGGTCGCAACCCGGGTCGCGAATGGACCAGAAAATATTATAAAAACACTATTTTCAGACTTTATGGGGAAGATTTGGCTTAGATTTATAAAAGGGAGGCTGAAAAACCATCCAAACACATTAGAAAGGATGGAGAAATACATAAAGCGTGATTGAGAGCATTGGATCAAGTTTGGGAAAAAAAACACGAAGAAAACGAAGATTAAGGATGCAATACATACATTCCGATGGTTTTATCTTGTTTATCTTATTTCTCTTTATGAACATAAAGTGTTCGATGAATATCCTAGATGAATGTTTGATTATGTCTAGTTAAATACATTATATATTGGGGTTTAGAAATAATGAATAATTGATAGTTTTGAATATTTATTTCAACCAAGTATGATCCTTTCAATATCTTTTAATTTCTTGAAAACCTCTTATGCTTATTAGTTTTAGCAAATCATAAATTGAGAGACGAGGTTTGTTAATAGAAGTTGGAATTCAAAACACTCTAATCAATAAGATCGAGAGATTTGAAATTAAAGGTGATGTTTTATAAATCTTTGAATATTTTTGGACTTCTAAATATGATTTCAAATGAAGACATTGTTTCATCATTAGAATTTATGGATAATACTTTGAGAAAGGGATTCAACTAAATTTGTGATTAACATATATTGAATTGAATCACAAACAATACTTGGTTGATTGAAAAGAATTTACATTCGAGTATGATCCATTTGCTATTTTTGTGTTTATAATTTATTGTTGCACAATTGATTGACAATCTTTTGTGCTTGGTAGATTTAATTGCTTGAAAAACTTTTATATGTGATAGGTTTGATAAATCGAATCAAGAAATGAGAATTATTAATTAAACTTTCAAATACAAAACACTCTAATCAACAGGACCGAGAGGTTTGAGTTTAGCAGTGAAGTATCTTTAAGCCTTTTGGAATTTTAAATGAGATCTTGGCAATACGTCTCAGATTTAGAATCCACAGTTCAATTACTTGAGAGAAGGGTTAAACTATACTTGTGATTGTCTTATAATAAACTGAACTTGAGTGATTAAATATAATAGACATTGAAAGTTCATTGTAATCCCAAACCCCAGAATATCTCCGTTATCATTTGAATTCTCTATTCTTACTTTGTTGCTATTTTTCTTGGTGAATCATGATTATATATATATATATATATATATATATATATATATATATATATATAGGGGTGGATTCAAATGGAATCATGTCATTATATGCGAACTTGCGAACTAGTGCTTTTATTATATACAGGCAGTGTTTTTATTATACAATCACAGTGCTTTATTAATACTTTCAGTTATATACACTAGTAGTGTTTTTTTTATACAATTCTAATGTTTTTAATTAAATAAGAAAATACACAAAAAATCTGATTCATCCATTTAATTAGATCTAAGGCCCATAATTGACCCTAGGTTCACATATA
>BMAC01000385.1:277869-307800 GCA_014905375.1 Phtheirospermum japonicum
GCTCCTGTGTTTACAACCTCTCGCCAAGGATGGCAAGCCACTCGTCCATGTCTTCGAAGACTTAGTGGTTATGGTGATCTGCTTGACAAATTCCTCCACCTTTTTGCCTAGAGTCTTAGGTCTCAACAGCCCAGGCTAGTCATAGCCGGCAATGCCACATAGCCAAATCTCTCATGTGTCACATTCTCCCCCACCAAAGTCGCAGACGCCCTCAGCGTGACACCAACCCAAGACGTACTCTTAGCACTCGATTCTACATTAATCATAGACATGGTTATCCCCTATCGCTACCCACATGGCTTACCTACATGGAAAGTACTTGGAGAAAAGCTTCTGTCATGGAACTCCTTGAGGAGGTTTCATTGCTCGATTTATTTCTATCTTGAATGAGAATCTATCTATGCTTAATAATATGTTTCCATCATTTTATCATGGTTACTGTTTGGTAGTTCTTTTTATGTATTTCATCTAATCATAAGTGTATGGTGTAGATGTAGTACACAATAAGCAAGGTCGTATCTACAAGGGCTAATATTAATTTTAAATTAACAAGCAATATAATACAAATATTTTAGATTTATTTAATCTAATAGAAAAAATGATTTGAATTGTATCGTTACCAATGATGAACATAAAATAAATAATTAAATAAACAATGATCACAATTCACCAAGAATTAAATAGCAAGCAAATTATTTAATCAAATGATAAGGAGATATTTTGGGTTTGGGGGTCAATGAACTCTCAGTGTAAATACTTTCAATTAACCAAATATTATTTTTGATTCAATTCAATATAAGTTAATCACAAGTGTAGCTTAAACCTTCTCTTGAAGTAATTAAATTATAGATTCTAATTATGAAACAATGTCTACCTTCGAAATCACGTTTAGAAGTCCAAAAGGCTTTACACTAATTTTAAAACTCTCGGTCATGTTGATTAGAGTATTTTGCATTGAAAAGCCTATTAATAAATCTCCTCTGTTGATCAGTTTATCAAACTTATAAGTTATAGATCTTTGTCAAGCAATTACAACTATCAAGCACAAGTGGTTGCAACAATGATTTACAAACACAAAAATATCAAAGGATCATACTTGATTGATAGAAATACCAAAACATAATCTATTCATTGTTTCCAAACCCCATAATATAGAAATATTAACTAGACATAATCAAATGATAAGCTAAACAATTCATCAAATACGTGATGTTCATAAGAAAAACTAAGAAATGATGAAACCGTAGGGATTGTGGTGTATCCTTCGATCTTCATGTTTCAAGCATTTTCTCCTCCAAATCCTCCCTAATCCTTCAAGAATTTCTCAATATGATGGATAATATCACTCTAATACTTCTAGTGGGGAATGATGAATTCAGACTGGTTCTTGACCTCTTTTTATAAGTAAAAAATGAATCCCTAGCCTTTAACTATGATTTTACAACGTTTGTAACCATTTTTGGGCCATTCTCAACCCATTTCATGACCAGGAATGGGATCACAAATAGTCGTCATGAAAATGGCCTACAGTAGTGGTACAATTCGCGATCGTGAAGGGGGTCGCAATTGGGTTTCTAGGCTCTGTTAACTCATTGACTTCATGGTCTCGCTCTAATCTTGGTCCAATGGACTCTTCTCTTTGTTATCTTTAGTCCAATCTTTTATCCTTTGCCCATTTGTTCTTCTTCAAGCCCAATCCATCCAAAATAGCTCCAAAAATCCTACCAAAATCACATAGAAATACCAGACACGTAATAATGTCTAAATAATAGAATATAAAGAACAAATACACTAAAAATATACAAAATAATAGTTGAAGCCTAATCAATTAAGTGCCAATATGTAGTTAAAACCCATATTTATCAACTCCCACAAACTTAAAGTTTTGTTCATCCTCAAAGAAACAAAAGATAAGAAATAAACATGAGTACAAACGTGGCAAAAATTATGATATGTATTTGCTTTTGAAATATCATTTTCCATAATATAAATACAAAATCAATCATTCAATCGAAACACCCTTTTTCTACCTTTAAATTCTTGCTCTAAATCAATTATCCTCACACTTATAAGTGTTTCGCTCATCACACAAATGCTTGATTAGGACGTGTATATGCCTGATATCAAATAATGCACTCTAACGTAAGCTTGCAAATTATTTTTCTCTCCACTGTTCAATGTGTACGAAAGTCAAGAATCATATAGGGCTTTTAAGGTTGTAATGTAGGATCTTTGGTAAGTATAAAATATTTGTATTAAAGTGACTATAATGTGAACTAACGCACAAGAATACCACAAGTACCCTCTAATTTGAGCACTTGAATCTTTTTGAAATACTTCACCTTATCCTCAAAACCCAAAATTTTGAGAAACTTAGACTTTATGACATAGGCTTTCAACCAACCCAATTTATATATCAAAACTACTAAACTTATTTGTATTTACTTGAAGGATTTTCAATTTGCTTCTTGTTAACTAAAATATACACAAACTTTATAAAATAGGCTTTAAACTCCTATCGTCAATGTTGTTGTTGTTGTTGTTTTACTTTGACGCCTACAAAAACAAAAATAGAAATTTCTGCACTCAAAAATCAATCCACTTAAGTTAACGAATACAAAATTATCAACTCTCTCAACTCACAAAATTTAAAATTCTCATAAGGCTTCACAAGAGCATATGATAAGCTCATGGATAACAAAGAATGGGAAATAAAAAGCTCAACGGGGATAACTAGTTTTTTTTTTTTTTGTAGCAACTTTCATATATGAATATGGCCGGAATCGGGTTTGGAAGATTTGCTTAAGTCATTTTCAAGTCTTTCGTTCAATTTGAAACCTTGAGAAAAAAACTAGAGAAAGTTCAAAAGAGCTACAAACACGACAAATAATTCACACAAGAAAGAAAATTAACTGCTCTTGATTTATTATTCATAAAGGTCCAGATCTCACAAGCATATCAATTTTTCACGACAAGAAGCCAAAGTCTTTCAGTAAGTCGTAACAATCACATTTAAGCATGCATTAATATAAATATAGATAATTTTGACAATCAATTCATCCTTAGACCATTAACAACTATTTTAAAAAAAGTCCACACAAATGCATATTTCATCAAATACATTTTCTTACAGACTCAGATATCTAAAAATCCCACTTCATTCCAAATAAACAATTAAACGTGCAAATAAAAAGGAAAATAAGAAACAGAAAAATGAAATTAAAAAACTAATGCAATCCTATATGAAATGCAAAAAATGATAATATATGGACAAGGTAAACCGCACTTCCAACCCCCCAAATTTATTTGCTACTTTGTAGTAATAAGTTTGGAAAAGAATAGAGTGGTTTACTTTGGATATGACTCACCAAGTATACAATGATTCGGGTGGTGAGGGACTCGGTTTCAGCTCCCTCCATTCTTGGATTGCTTGGCTTTCAGAGGGATTTCCTTCTTGTTGGTTCGATGCGCGTTTTAATGCCCTTTCCTACACACAAAGCTCCAATTCAATGTGAATCCAAGTATAAAACATTCTAAACTCAACTTCATCAATTCTCGTCAAATTATACTCACAATGAACTAAATCAGCCCATGTAACCATTCAATCATGATAAACATGCATACTTATAAGTAAACTTCGAATATTAATAAGTCCAACTGATCATCGTGTCCATATATATATATATATCCCAAACTCCTAGAAACTCCCCCAAAATATCAAGAAATTCAAACTCATGGAGAAATCATTTAGGAATTTAAGTTCTACATCATACTTCATGCTTCATCTATCACAAAATTTCAATTAATTTCAAGTACCAAGCATGTATACAAAGGGCTCTATGAAATTCCTCAATGTAACTTTAATTTGAAAAATCTACATAAACTCAAACATCATCAACATATATAATAGTAAATCTCAAGAAAAGAATATTCAAGGATAATTTCTACCAATTTCGAAATTTCCCAAAATTCTCAACTAAGAACCCTAGATTTAATAAGTTGGAGAATTCATACCCTGTTCTTGGATTTGGAAGATTGAATGGAGTAAGAGTGATGTGGTTTTATGTTTAGAACTTGAACTCAATTAGTTATAAAATAAAACATAAAAAATTAAGAGGGGAGGGGGATTTCCACGACCAAGATTGAAAGAAAAAGAGAAGTGAGATTTTTTTCTGCACTTTTCTCCTTTTATTAAGCATTTTGTGACTCATTCACGACCTGGGTTGCAGTCGCGAATGGGTTCGCCAATACATGCCTTAAAAATGGTCTGCAGTAGCGACTCAATTCACGATTACGATCGGGGTCGCGATCCCATAACTGAAAAATGGCCTGCATTTGCGGGCTAAGTCGTGGTCGCCACTTGGTTCAAAACTAGGCTGAAAATTCAAGTTTTTTATTTTTTTAATACTACCTTTGTACCTTTATTTGTTGGGTTGCCTTTCAACCAGCGCTTAATTTTACATCTTTCGCTAGACACTTTCTTTCATCAATAAGTCTTTTTGAAGCCCAGTGATTGCATCAGCGTCTTGTTCGCTTTCTTCAGCATCCAAAATCTCGCTTTCGTCCTTGGTATCTCCTGTAAACAGTCAAAACCTTTCCAAATATTAACATAAATATTTAGATAAGAGTCAAGTGAATTGTTCAAATGACATTCTTGATTCAACGGTGTAATCAAGCCATTATCAGTACAAGTGTCGAGATTGTCTATCATTTTACACTCTTCATCTCGTTGCATATCATCACAAGTTTTCATTGCACTATATGTATATTAAAGACTTTAAGCTCATCATTGATACACAATGTGAGTTCTCATTTTTCAACATCGATAAGGGCTTGACTCGTTTCTAAGAACAGACGCCCAAGTATCAATGGTACATTCTTGTTCTCCTCTATGTCTAATACTATTAAATCCATAGAGAAAATGAAATTATCCACTTTTACAAGAAAATCTTCAATTATTCCTCTCGGGTATGCCAAAGATCGATCCACCATTTGGAGTGTGATGTTCATTGGTTTGTATTACCAATCTTTAATTTCTTAAAGATATATGATGACATCAGATTAATGCTTGCACCTAGATCACACAAAGCATTCTCGAATCAAATCCCCTGATGGTGCAAGGAGTCTTGAAACTTATATGATCCTTACACTTAAGAGGTAGCTTCTTTTGGATAATCGCACTACAATCCTAGGTTAAGTTCATGAATTCGTAATCTTTAAGCTTCCTCTTCTTTCTTACCACTTCTTTTAAGAACCTTATGTAGTTCGGCATCTGTAATAGCACATCAATAAAAGGAATATTTATGTGGGTTTTCCCAAAAATCAAGAAATTTTGAAACTATTCATTCACTTTTTGCCTTTTCAATTGTTGTGAAAATGGTAAAGAGTTAGAAGAAGTCATAGAAGTAGGAATAGATTTTGGCTTCTCAGTCCCTTCTCATTCTCCACTTCGTCAAGTTTCTCCTCACTCTCTTCATCTACTTCCTTTGTATCTTGTTCGGGCTCAAGACTTTGCATCTTTGGACCCTCATACTCATTTTCTCTCCTCAAATGAATTGCATTGCATTTCTCTATTAGATTAACTTCCATATTTTTGATGTTGGTTCCTACAATGGTAGCCAATTGAGAAATTAGAATTTCAAGATACTTCGTATGGGTCCCAACTGACTCATTCATTTAATCTAGGCTTGCCTCAATCTTCTCAAACCGAAATTTTGATTCACCCATAAAGGAGATGAGCATCTCTTCCATACTCAATTTATTCCCTTTGTTAATTACTTCATTAGTCACTAAAAAGCTTGGTGCACTACAAAAAAACCCGGGATTGCCGACGGCTTACTCCGTCGGTGAGTGATCTACCGATGGATCTACGGCATCGATGAATCCTTTATCGGTTATATCAATTGCCGATGGAATATCAGGCCATCAGCAAGTGCCGACGACATTTCCGATGGGTACAGTCGTCGGTAAGATGTCGTCGGGAATCTTATTTTTTTGAATTTACTGACGGACACCATGTCCGTCGGTAATTAATTAAATAAAAGAAATAACTTAATTTTACCGACGGATTTCATGTCCATCGGTAAATATAAATAATTTTATTAGCACAACCAACTCCTTGATCGTCTTAACAACATCCATTTTTTCGTGATTCAAATCCTCAATCTCTAAACTCATTTTCGCAACTATAGTGCCCTATTTTTGGCGCTTGATCAATTACCTGAGCATCAAAAAGATAGTAATTCTCATTATTAATTAGAGATTCATAAACATGAGAAATTAAATTTAATAACAAATCTAGCATTTGGCACACGTTTGAAAAATCTGATAATAACAATTTTATGAATTTCATCCTGGATTGTATTTGGTGTTGGAAAACTGGGGTGATATGGAAACATGGGTATATTGGTTCTTTTGTTGGACTTGTTATGATTAGTAGTGGTTGATATTCCTAAAGTGTGTAGGTTTCTTTTATATAATTATTTATAATATCATTTCAACTAATTCTTCGGCCTCAGCTCATCAATGATTTTATTAGCTTCAGTTAATAATTCCTCAATTGTCTTTTTATAATACATTTGTTTTAAAAATAATTAGAAAATGGAAATGTGAACATATTAATGCGAGTCCTGCGGCACGGGCAAACAAGTAGATATCATGAAAAGGAAGCACAACAAGTGTTTTTCATGGTATTTATCTCTTTGCCTGTGCCCCAAGACTCGTACTATCATATTTACATTTACATTTTCCAATATTTAAAAAACGATCGAGAAATTGTTGACTGAGGCTAATAAAACAATCGATGAGTTGAGGCCAAAGAATTAGTTGAAATGTAGTTATAAATGATTATATAAAAGAAACCTACATGCTTTAGGAATACCAGCCACTACTAATCATAACAAGTTCAACTAAAGAACCAATATACCCATGTTTCCATTTCACCCAACTTTTCAGCACCGAAAAAATTCTAGGATAAAATTCATGAAATTGTTATGATTAGATTTTTCAATCGTGTGCCAAATGATAGATTTGTTATTAAATTTAATTTTTCATGTTTATGTATCTCTAATTAATAATGAGATTAACTATCCGTTCGATACTCGAGTAACTAATTAAGCGCAAAAAAAGGGCACTATGATTGTGAAAATGAGCTTAGAGATAGAGGATTTGAATCACGAGAAATCTAATATTGTTAAGAGGATCGAGGAATTGGCTGTGTCTAACAAAATTATAGGGTAAATATCATTATTATTAATTTTATTATATTATATTATTATTAATAATCTTATTTTTGGTTATATCGTTATTATTAATTTTAGTTTTTGGTATGTGAAAACAAAGAGTTTAAGAGAATTGTTATGAATTATTGGAGGATTGATTATATTTTACTTAAGTATGTTAAATTGTTATTTTTGGTTATATTATTAATATTATTATTAATTTGGTTATATTATTAATAATAAGTTTATTCTTGGTTATAACGTTAATATTAATTTTAATTTTTCTTTGAGCAAACTCTTAATTTTATAATTGTTTCGCCCAGAAAATTAACCACGCCTGAGAGTACGCTTTCCTCTGAAATGATCCTAATCTGTCACCCAAAAGACACGTTAGAAAGGGACCACCAGAGGATTTCCGGTGGAAACCTCTCCGATGCTTAAGTCAAATAAGAAGGAAATTCTTAATCTTCCGGAGTAATGAGAGAGGCTGGAAATTGCATACCTTTCATCTTTGAGGCTCCAGGTATTTATAATTTCTCATTGCGGGGCCCTTCCGAGATCCCGAAAATATAATTTCGCAAATCTCGGGCCGTTAGTTACAACCTAGAGCGTCTACTCCTCCTCTAGGAAAGGTTAGACCAGGAAGGTCTTCCCCTTTGCTCTAGGAGAGGTTAAATCAGGACTGACTTGGAGAGGCGCCAGGCCAGGCTAGGAAAATACAAACCCTTCACTCTTCTCTATAAGAGGTTAGATCAGGCCAATGTTGGAGAAGTGCTAGGTCAGGTCTACCTGAACTCCACATTTCCTAATAGTCTTTGTTCCTGGTCAGTACTTGGACTAGGTCTCTCCAACCAGGTCTGGTATTTATACCGTTCACATTTCCAGGCATACCAACCAGTCCCCCCCTAACGTGGTTGGAGCAGACCTGTTTGTTTTCAAGGTTTGGTTTCAGAACCTGTTAGGATTCTGACCTGATTTTCTGGTTCCGTTAGCTGCTCAAATCCCATAAGATCCGCCTTCTGATCCTGTCCAATCATTGGACTTATCTGTGACTCTTCTCATCCCAGAAGCGGTTACCACTTTAACACGTCTCCTCGGGTACTGTGCAACTTGACAGGTTAGAGGCGGTTACAATTCCCACCACGTCTCTTGGGGCACTGTTCATCTGACAGGAATTAAATGCGGGAATCCCATCAAGATCCCGCTTTTTCCTCGATTTTTGTTTTTTGAAAATCTCGTTTTCCTTTTATTCCCGCTATCCTCTCTTTCTTCTTCACTTTTCATATTTTCCTTCACAATCATTCTTGTGCTCTGCTCCTCCTCCTTTACAATTAAGCATCATCTTCAAGCTTACCGTCCTCCGACCACCTCTTACCACCAGGTACTTTTTCCGATCCTTTATTACTATCTTTATAATGTCAATGCCATCATCTTCCTCGTTCGCCAATTTACCTTCCACCCCTTCTCCTTTCGTCAACTCTTCTTCTGCTCCTTCTTCGGCGGCCTCAATTCCTTCATCATCGCCGTCTTTTGAGTATCCTCCTTATATTCCCGATCGGCCATACATTTTCTCCATCCTGAACAACCATACGGTGGAGGCTCTAAGATATAAATACCATATCCTAGGGGAGTTCGAATTGGTTACACCCAGCGGCTGTATAATGGCGTATCAGGCACCGGCCAGCCATTTGACCTTTTTCGTGGACCAGTTCCAGGCGGGTTTGCGCCTCCCCGTGAACCCCCTGATTTTAGAAATATCTCGTTATTATAGAATCATGGTTCACCAATTTACTCCTAAATCCTTTAGAATTATTATAAGTTATAACCTAGCCTTGCGGTATGTTAGTCTGGATCCAACAACCCAGACCCTCTTCCAGCTCTTCCAAGTTAAGAGCTCTGCCCCAGACTATTTTTACCTGTGTGCCAGGACTGGTATTCGTTTTTCACGTTTTTCACCGGCATCCCTTCCTCTAATAAGTCCTGGCATAAAAAGTCTTTCTTTGTACAATGCTTAGGGGAGTGGGGCTTCCCTCCCCAATCCATTGAGGAATTGCCTGCCCAGTAGCATCTGTCCGTAAGAGACAGGTCTCATCGCCTTAAGCGGATAATTTCTATTTTGAATGAGAACGTCTTTCCTCTTTCCCAACTTCTCGTCCCTTGTACCATAGATTTCTTCAACGATCGGGAGGAGAAAATCCCTTTAACCCCCGAAACTGGTAAAGAAAACTGTCAATCTTGCATCTTTTACGTTTTTGATTGACTTATATCTTATGATGGTTTCTGAATAATCTATGTCTTCATTTCTTTAGAAGCCATGATGCACAGGATTATGGCCGCTCACCAAAAAGGCGCAGACATGAGCTCGGGACCACAAGCTCTGGTGGCTGAGCCTTCCCGAGCGGAGGCCAGCGGATCAAGAACTCCTCAGGCCCCTACAGAGCCAGAGGTGGAAGTCATCGTCCCCTCGGATTCAGGGGAAAGAACGGAGCGGCCAGCGAAGAGGCCGCACTCTGGCGCAGGGGGAGCATTAGGCTCAGAAGTTCAGATTATGACCCCGAACAATACTTGGTTTAACAAGCGGTCCTGAACTGTTCTTGTCCTTTGGTCGTTCAGTTCATCCAGGGGCACTGCCCCAGTGCAAATAGGACCACCCTGGAGAAGTGGTCCGATCTTGATCTCATCGAGTCCCTATGCCAGGACGAGGCGAGGGTAAGTTAATCCCCACCTATTTTCTCCTTTCCATATTTTTCCTCTTATCCTACTAAGCTTCATTTTTTTTAGGCGGCGGCCAAGAGGTCAATTCTGGTGGCCAGGGCCAGGGGGCCCTGATGAATGCTGACCTGGATAAGGAGCACCGGAAGTTTCAAGAGAAGGATAAAAGACTGCGTGATCTGTGCAAAGAAAGAGGCTCCAAGTTGAAGAAGGTGGAGCAAGAACTGGAGGAGGTAAAGAAGGCAGAAGCGAAGATGCTAAAGATGGCCAGGGCTGAGGCACATGATGAAGCTTTGGCCGAGGCTCGGATCTTGGCAGATGAAACTGTGGCTCGAGCGCGTGAGGAATGGAAGACGGAGTTCTTTAACTCCGAGGAAGGGCTGGGGTTGATCCAAATTGCCTGAGAAGTCACCCAACGTGCTTTCCTGGGCTTAGAGCAGCTTTACCATCTGCTTGCTCCCGAGGCGGAGGTATATTTCCACCTTGCCTTAGACGCCCAGGAAAAATGGGCCCAGGATAAGACTACTCTTCCCTTTGATCGCGCGGAGGCATTAAAGTAGCCACCTAAGCCCACATCCTTCTGCTACTCTCCCGAGCAGGACCGTCTGCACAGACTCGACACCCACGAGTATGCTGGATATGTCCTCGCAGACTTCAATGCTCCCCCAATCTCTCCAGAGGTGGCTCAACCAGATACAGTCCTGGCTCCTTACCTGACTACATCTACTCCCTCCCCCGCCTTCTCCGATTTGGGTGATCTGCCCGGAGGGGCCTCCCCTGGGGCCTTGGCCGAGAACGCGGTAGAGCAGCTCGTGGATGAGTTAGATGCTGGGATTTAGGCTTAGCTCTGCTAGGGTTGCTCTTTCTCTTTAGACAGATCTGTTTGTTTTTGCCTGTGTGGCTGATCTGTCCTTTTATGCATTTCTTGTCTGATAAACAAGATTTTCATGTAGCGACTTTTCATATTTTGGGGTTTCCTGGTTTCATGGAAACCCTAGTACTTTTATTCATTATGGCACGTGCTCCCCTTTTCTTTATATACGCGCATTTATGATTTGTGTCTTTCGATTTTATCATGGCTTCTCCTTCCCTGCTTGAAGAGCTTGATACTGTAAGGCGAAAAAACCTTTCTCTGACTACTGAGAATTTTAAACTTACTGATAAGCTGCTAGCCCTCCGGAAGAAAATCACCCATATGTGTCGTCTCCTAGAGAGGGAAAGGCAGAAAAAACACCACTACAAACGAGAGTGGGTTGAACTTCGCCAACTTAATCGCCAATTGGAAGAGGAGAAAGATGATCTGACGGAGTCGGTAAGCCGACTGACCATTGCCGCTAGCGAGGCTCAAGCTATTTCCGAGCGAGTTGACAGGTACCGCCAACGCTTTCATGAAACAGAGCGTGAGCTATGGTGTGTTTGCCGGATTCTAGCTTCTGACCGGAGAGCTCATGTTTCTCATGGATGAATTTTTGGGCTTTCTTTCGAATTTTAGTTTTTGTTTCTTGTTGCACTTGTAATCAAACTCGCCAATTTCCATTTTTATAAGAAGGCGTATGCGTTTCTTTTTGATGTTTTTCCAGAATATGTAATGGACGTTTCTGCGCAAGAATCTTTTGTTAAGTACTCATGATATTTGCTTTGTCTATCTTTAGCTAATTCTAGCTTTGTCTGTCAATCAAACTGAGCCAATTAGGGCCTCCGCCCTTAGCCTACCTTGGTTCTTTCTGATAACTAGGTCAATAAAATTAGGACCTCCGTCCTTGGCCAATCCTGGCTTTTTCTGATAGTCAGGTCAGGAAAATTGGGGCATCCACCCTTAGCCAATCCTGACTTTTTCTGACAATCAGGTCAGGAAAATTGAGGCATCCGCCCTTAGCCACTCCTGGCGCATTCTGACAATCAGGTCTGGAAAATTGGGGCATCCGTCCTTAGCCACTCCTGGCGCATTCTGACAATTAGGTCAGGAAAATTGGGGCATCCGCCCTTAGCCAATCCTGGCGCATTCTGACAATCAGGTCAGGAAAATTAGGATATCCGTCCTTAGCCAATCCTGGCGCATTCTGACAATCAGGTCAGGAAAATTAGGACATCCGTCCTTAGCCAATCCTGGCTCATTCTGACAATCAGGTCAGGAAAATTAGGACATCCGTCCTTAGACAATCCTGGCTTAATAATGACAATTAGATCAGGGAAATTAGGACATCCGTCCTTAGCCAATCCTGGCTGTGGAGATCAAGCTGATTTGTAAAATAAGTTCCAATCACTTCATACACATGTCATTAGCGATAACCTTACACATAATATTTTCTTAAGTTCGATACATTCCATACTCGGGGTACCTCATCTCCTTCCATTCGCTCTAATTTATACGCACCTCCTGCCAAAACTTTAGCAATTTTGAATGGTCCCTCCCATGTGGCGTCCATCTTTCCCTTAGCCTTTCTCAGGTCAGCTCTGCGTAAAACTAGATCTCCCACACAAAAGTATCTCTTTACGACCGTCTTATTATAGGCTACCCTAACTCTTCCACGTGTGTGATCCATTCTAATCATATCCCGATCACTCTTTTCCTCAACCAAATCCAGAGCATCCTGTATTAGCAGGTTATTTTGATTCTCCTCAAAGCTTTGTATTCGGTGAGTCTCAAGACTGATCTCTGCAGAATAACGGCATCCATGCCATATACTAGGCTGAAAGGAGTCTCCCCAATGCTTTCCTTTGAATTAGTTCTATAGGCCCAAAGAATTGATTTGAGCTCTTCAACCCACTTACCACCAGACCTTTCTAAACGCGCCTTGATTCCTTGTACCAAGATGCGATTAGTCACCTCAACCTGCCCATTTGCCTGGGGATGATAGACAGATGTGAAGTGTTGGTCTATCTTCATCTTGACACACCAGGCTTTGATCTTAGCTCCCATGAATTGCATACCATTATCTGAGACCAAGATTCGAGGAATTCCAAATCGACATATTATATTTTCCCATAGAAATCCCAATACTACCTCTTCGGTAATTTTTGTCAAGGCTTCCGCCTCTACCCACTTGCTGAAATAATCAATAGCTAAATCAAAATTTTCTTCTAGGCTGGAGCCCTGGGGAAAGGGCCTACCAAGTCTATCCCCCATTTGGCGAACGGACAAGGGGAGCACATTGTCATGAGATCTTTGGCAGGTTTGTGCATGAGCGGGGAGTGTTTTTGGCATTTTCCGCATATTTTCACAAAGTTCTCCGCATCTTGCTTAAGCCTAGGCCAGAAATAGCCTGCTCGCATTATTTTGCTAGACAAGGCTCTAGCTCCCATGTGGTTACCGCAGCCTCCTTCATGGACTTCCCTGAGTACGGGCTCCCTCTTTTTTGTTTATGCACCTCAGGAGAGGTTGTCCAAAACCCCTGCGGAAAAGCTCACCTTTTATCATGCAAAACCTGGCTAATCTGATTCGCACCTTACTCACCTCCTTTTTGTCCTCTGGCAATTCTCCTTTTTCTAAGTATGCTTTGAGGGGAGAACGCGAATCCTGCTCACCTTCTTCCAATGCATTAACCTCATCCTCTCCATATTCTTGGTAGGCCATTAATAAGGTGATAACCCTTTCTTGACAGTCCACAGATGAGCTAGCTACCTTAGCCAAATAATCAGCTCGGTTGTTCTCTGCTCTAGGAATTTGCTGGACATTCAAGGCATCTAAAGTAGTGGCCAACTCTCGGAACTGGGTTAATTATTTTCACATTTTCTCTTCCTTGATTTCGAATTCTCCCCCAATCTGCCTATAAACAAGTTATGAATCTACATTTGCTAGTGTACGCTCTTCTCCCAACTCTTTCGCCATCTGGACACCCCTCAACAATGCTTCGTACTCGGCTCCATTATTGGATAGAGGATAATTTAATCAAACCGCGTATTCTGTAGTCACCCCTTCTGGGTCAACCAAGACTATTCCTACACCACATCCAAGGCTTCCTACTGAGCCATCTGTATAAATTACCCACTATTTCTTCTCTTCGGCGGAGCTGTCCATTTCCTGCATGAAATCAGCTAATGCCTAGGCCTTGATTGCCAGCCTTGCTTCAAACTGTATATCAAACTCACTTAACTTAATTATCCATTTGACCAATCTCCCTGAAACCTCTGGTTTGCTCATGATGGCCTTCAGAGGTAAATTAGTGCGGACTATAATCTGATGAGAAAGGAAATAAGGCCGAAGTTTCCGAGTAGTTCCGACCAGGGCAGTCATGGCACTCTCATGCAAGACCTTGCTCCAATACACTGGCTTCTTCGATTTTCCTTCCTCCCGGATTAAGACTGTGCTCACTGCTAACTACCCCACAGACATAGTGTTATTTCATCTTTTGGAATGCCTCTTGACATTCTTCATCCCAGTGGAATCGATTTTTCTTTCATAATGCCCTGAATAAGGGTAAACTCTTTTCTGCCGACCTCGAGACAAACCTTCTCAGTACGTTGATCCGACCTGCTAGACATTGAACTTCTTTAATATTTTTAGGGGGCGACATGTCCATGATGGCCCTGACCTTTTTTGGGTTAGCTTCTATACCTCTTTCTGTAACCATGTACCCCAGGAATTTTCCTGCCCTCACCCCAAACGCACACTTTTTGGGGTTCAACTTCATCTGATACTCAGGGTGCTAAAGTTCTCCCTCAAATAACTCACATGTGAAGTGGCCTTAACACTCTTAACTAACATGTCGTCAACATACACTTCCATATTCCTCCCCAACTGGTCTCTAAACATTTTGTCTACCAGTCTCTGGTATGTGGCACCTGCATTTTTAAGGACGAATGTCATCACGACGTAGCAATATGTTCCTTTATGTGTTATGAAACTAACCCGCTTCTAATCTTCCTCTGCCAATCTGATTTGATGGTAGCCATGCGAGGCATCCATCATGCTCAGTAATTCACATCCAGATGTGGAGTCTACTAGCTGATCTATCCTGGGCAACGGATAGTGGTCTTTAGGGCGGGCGCGATTAAGGTCTCTGAAGTCAATACACATCCACCAGGTTTCCTCAGTCTTTGGGACTAGTACAGCATTGGAGAGCCAGTCCGGGAATTGTATCTCCTTGATATGTTTAGCGGCCAATAACTTTTCCACCTCTGCCTCAATGATAGACTCTTTCTTGGGGCCAAAGCTCCTCTTCCTCTATTTTACAGGCTTTGCGGTGGGACTTATGTTAAGATGGTGTTCAGCCACTGCTGGGTCAATTCCTACCAGGTCTTGAGGCGACCAAGAAAAAATATATGCGTTGTTCCTCAAAAGCGCGACCAATTCTACTAATTCTTCGGGGCTTATAGTCGTTCCGACACGAAGGACACGACTGTTGTCCCCTGGAACTACCTCGATCGTCATCAAGTTATCTTCTTCTCGGGGTAAGTCAGGTCTGGCGGTATCTACTTTCAACCTTTTACACGCTCCATTATCTTCTCTACGCCGAATATTATCCACATACGTGCGCCTTGCCGCATACTGGTCTCCCTGAACCTCTCCTACCCGGCCCTGGGCAGGAAATTTAAGCTTCATGTGGTAAATCGAGATCACGGCTTAAAACTGGCTCAAAGATGGACATCCAAGCATAACATTGTATGACGAAGGTGCGTCTACTACCAAAAATTGCACCGACTTGGTCTACCTGAATGGACCATCCCCTAATGTCATCAGCAGATTTACCGCCCCTAAAGGCTTTAGGGCTCCCCCGGTGAAGCCAACTAGTGACGTAGTTACCTCTTCTATCTCCAAACCCAAGTTCAACTGTCGAAAAAAATCATAGAACATAATGTCAGATGAACTGCCCGTATCTAGTAATACTCGCCTTATAGTGTAATTGGCAATGGCGGCTGTAATGACCAGGGCATCCATATAAGGAGCTAGAATGCCATTGTCATCCTCTGACCCAAAACAGCGCCTTTCGGTTGGGGTCCGCCCCGGGGGTTTTCTTGAATATCATTCAAAAAAGATTCGGATTAACCCACACGAAGTTTGTGAATAAGTGATTGTCTGATAATGAGCATTTGACCGTTGGGGATGGAGTTACTTCAATAGTTCCACTTGCAGCCACAACCTAACTTGCACAAGATTCAACAACGAGAAGGTATTAGCCACTGGTGACTGTACTTTCATAAAAGCACCATTGGGCAGGGAGATTCTAAAATTGCGGAGGCTATGTTCGGGCTTGGTGCCAACTGTCCAACCTCACTTGCCTTTCTCGCCAGATCTTTCGCAGCACGAACATAGCTATTCTGGGTTTGCCTGGAATGTTCATCTCACTCTCCTCCTATGATCATGAAGATTTCACCTCGGACCTCTTGTGCCTGGTCAGTCCTTCGCCCAGCATTTCGGCTGCCATTTGAACTACGTTTGTTCTCTTGAGGCCGGTCCTGCCTGCGGGAGTCGGGTCTGGGCTCCTTCCGTCTCATCCGCACGAATTCCTTGAGGTGTTCTGCCTGTACCAGTCTTTCCAGCTCATCCTTTAGGTGGGTGCATTGATCTGTATCATGACCATATTCATTGTGGTAGCGACAAAACCGATTAGATCTTTCCTTCCTTGGTTTTTGGGAGTAGGTTATTGGCCACTTAAGGTCAGGATGCCGTTCGATTGATTGCAAGATCTCTCCCTGTGGTGTGGCCAGGGGTGTATATCTGTCAAAGCGAGGTCGGCCCCCAACCAGATCAGGCTTGGATTTTTTTATTACCATCCTATCCTCTCTATTAAGTCGTTACCTCTTCTTTTCTCCTTCGTCTTTGATTTTCAGAGCTTCCTCCAAATGGATGTATTTTTCCGCCCTATCCAAGAGTTTGCCAAACCTTTAGGCTGGTTGCACGACCAATGACTGAAAGAATTCACCCTTCCTGAGTCAATGGTACAAGGAATTAACCAGGATCTCCTCAGACGCCGATGGCACTTCCAACTTTGCATCCGTGAACCTCTTGATATACGCCCGCAAACCCTCGTTCTCCCTCTGTTTCAAACTAAATAACTCAAGGGGCATTTTCTGATACTTCTTGCAACTAGTGAATTGATGCAAGAAGGCTGAGCTGAATTCGTCAAAATTATTGATGGAACGTGGTGGTAACTGGCTGAACCACAACTGGTCCGATTTTGTGAAAGTCATCAGGAAGACCCTACACATAACTGAATCAGAAAATTTGTGCAACACTGCCGCGTTCTCGAAACGACTCAGATGGTACCAAGGGTCCGTCGTTCCATTGTATTCAAAACCCATGGACCTATAAGAAACTGGAAAATCATCCCTCATAATAGCCTCAGTAAACTGAGTGCCCCTCCGCCTAGACGCCGCACTTGTACCTGTCATCTTCCTCTTCACCTCCCTGACCTCGTTCTCCAAATTCTGCATCTGTTCAGTGAGGTCAGGGTTGGTCTTGCTCGATGTTTCACTTTCTGAGGCCGAAAGGCCCTCTTCTTCATCATGAGCAGCGGGGGTTCTAATCGGACGCTGATTAGCTCGTGTCGGCTCCGTCTCCAGTGGTGGATGCGCCTTATGGGGGGCCGCCAGCTCAGCGAATTCTCGCTCCATGGCTACTTCCACCACTTTGTCGATGAGGTCGGATAGCTGTCTCAGCAAGGAGTCATTCAACAATCCGCCACCGGTCTGCGCTGACCCACTTGGTGGGGGTTTTGCTGCTCCCGAACTTGTTGCTGCTGATGGTCCCTATGTTGACGACCCTGTCTCCGGTGCACCTGTTGGTGTGGCCGAGCTTGGCGTACCACCCAGCTCCGCTACTAAATTTCGCCGAAGTCCCACCGAGTCTATGTGTTATTCTTACCTCTTAACCTTGAAAGATTCCCACAGACGGCGCCAATTGTTTCGCCCAGAAAATTGACCATGCCTGAGAGTACGCCTTCCTCTGAAATGATCCTAACCTGTCACCCAAAAGACACGTTAGAAGGGAACCACCGGAGGATTTCCGGTGGAAACCTCTCCGATGCTTAAGTCAGATAAGCAGGAAACTCTTAATCTTCCGGAGTAATGAGAGAGGCTGGAAATTGCATACCTTTCATCTTTGAGGCTCCAGGTATTTATAATTTCTCATTGTGGGGCCCTTCCAAGATCCTGGAGATAGAATTCCGCAAATCTCGGGCCGTTAGTTACAAACTAGAGCGTCTATTCCTCCTCTAGGAAAGGTTAGACCAGGAAGGTCTTCCCCTTTTCTCTAGGAGAGGTTAAATCGGGTCTGACTTGGAGAGGCGCCAGGCCAAGCCAGGAAAATACAAACCCTTCCCTCTTCTCTATAAGAGGTCAGATCAGGACAATGTTGGAGAAGTGCTAGGTCAGGTCTACCTGAACTCCACGTTCCCTAATAGTCTCTATTCCCGGTCAGTACTTAGACCAGGTCTCTCCAACCAGGTCTGGCATTTATACCGCTCACATTTCCTGGCATACCAATACTAAATTCCAAATGGGTCTAAGGTACATATTGTAAAAGGAAACAACTCAAACTTTAGTATCAAACTACATACTTGATACTAAATCTAATTAAACAACAAAATTAAATCAAACTACCTATTGTTCTTACTATATTAATCATACAAAATTTAAAAACAATAATATCAATCGACAATATCGACCAATCAATCACATGTACACAATATCAAAAAACCATAATATATGTGGTGATCGGTATGTGAATGTTATGTTTAATTAAACATAACATCCACATACCGATCACCACATTTCATTTCAAAACCATCATCCCCAATAATTTAAAACTTTTTAAGACCACCATCATTTAAAAAAAAAAAATTGGAAACCGTTATTGGAGGGACGAAACCTCCCAGCCAGCGCCGTACACCTTGTCATCATCGACGTCTACCCAACCAATCATAATATATATATATATATATATATATATATATATATATATATATATATATATATATATAACTAAAAACAATAACATACATTAAATAATAACATATATTAAACACATCTAATTAGCCCTAAATTTATACAAATATTTATAATCGAATTCAGTTAATAAATAATTACCAATTAAACCCAAAAATAAAACTTAATTGCATAACTGGACCCTAAACCTAAAATCATTCAAAAATGCATAAATCAAGCATAAATTCCTAAATTGAACCTCATTTCAATTTCTCAAAATCTAATTCTTAAATTCAAATCAAATTAAATTAAAACCTAAAATAAAAAAATAATTATATTTGAATTAAAACGATAACATACCTTAATATATGATGTTGGCGATGCTTCAATGGCGCTCCGACGGTGCTCTGACGGTGGCGACGGCTCCGGCAGCAGCGGCAGCGGTGGCTCTTTTGCGAGCCCTAACCCTACTTTTGGGTATGGGGTGGTGAAATGAGTCTGTCCGCTGGGGGTGGTAAACTTATATTAAGTTTACCGACTGACAAGAATCCATCGATAAATTCACCGGTAGCAAAGTCTGGCGATGCTGATGGACAGTGTTCCATCAGTAAATGGAAACCGGCGTTACCGATGAATACATTTCCATTGGAAATTAATATTCGATTTATATTTTTTTTAAATATGGCCGACGGACAATTTTTCGTCGGCATATCTGGCGGTCAATCTGCCGCCAACCTCCTGAGGACTTGCCGATGGACACATACACCGATGATAGGTTTCCATTGGGAGTCCGTCGGCAATATGTGTCATCGAGATGGCCATCGGTAATTCCGGCCTTTTATCGACCGAATGTCTGGCCCGTTGGTAAATACGTCGGCAATCCCGATTTTTTTTTTTTTTTTTTGTAGTGGTGGTGGTTGGAGTGAATTGTTCGGAATAGTATACGAGAAGTTTGGATGATTTATCATCCCTGAATGGTATTGGTTGCTGCCTTTATTGGTTTTATAGTTGTTGTTGAAGTTCCTTTGATTCATAAAGTTCACATCTTCAACTAACTCATGCATGATAACTCCACTTAATTGGCCAATTGACGTTTCCGAGTTTGGTGACATCAACATCTCAAACTTTTTATTTATATCTACTAATTGTTGAGTCATAGTGGTGATTGCCTCGTTCTCATTCACCATGACAACCTTCTTTAATTTCGATTGCTCGGTCGGTCATTGATAAATATTAGCCGCCATTTCTTCTAAGATGTCCATTGTGTCAATTGTACTCTTTTCCAACAAGACTCCTTCCGATGAAGCATCCACCATAACATTTGTTTACCCATTCAAACCATTATATAAATAAAAAACTTGTTGGTCTTGAGGAAAACCATGTTGAGGGCACTTCCTCGAGAGCTCTCTAAACCTCTCCCGAGCCTCATGTAGCATTTCTCCATCAAATTGGCAAAAATGTGCTATCTCGCTCCTTAATTTCAAAGTCTTTCTTGGGTGGAAGAACTTGAGGAGGAATTTGTGACACATCTCATACCATGTGTCAATGGACCCAAAGCCTAGAGTGTTGTATCAAAACTTTAACTTATCCCTTAAATAGAAAGGAAATAGTCAGAGTTTAATCAAGTTATCTTGGACCGTTAATCTTGATGGTCTTGCATATCTCAAGAAATTACGTCAAATACGCATTTGGATCATCTTTTTCACTTCCCCCAAATTGGTTCTATTAAACCACTGCAATCAATCTCATCTTCAACTCGAAGTTATTTGCCATAATTGCTAGCTTGTTTGCTCCTCTGTGTGTCATATTAGCGTCGGGCTGGAACATAAATCGAATGATCGTTTGTGCATTTTGTTGGGGTGGTGCTTTTTGTTGGATTTTTTCTTGCATCACTTAGATTTGTTACTAGAGTTGGTGGGCTTGATCGTTCAAGTCGAAATCACATTTAGAACTCCAAGACTTGAAGTACTTATAATACTTCACTATTGATCTCAACCTCTCGGTCGTGTAAATTAGAGTGTTCTGTGTTTGAAAGACTATTGATAATTATCCACTATTGATTTGATTTATCAAAGCTATAAGTTATAAAGATTGTCATGTAATTACAACTATCAAGCCCAAGTGGTTGTCAATTAATTATGCAATAATGATTTACAAACACAAAAATATCAAAGAGATCTTACTCGATTGAAAGAAGTATCAAAACATTAACTATTCATTGTTTCCAAACCCTAGTATATACTAGACATAATCAAATGATAAGGTAGACAATTCATTGAACACATGATGTTAATAAGAAAAATTATGAAATGATAAAACCATAGGGATCATGGTGGATCATTTTGATATTTGTATTCCAACAATACTCTCCTCCGAATCCTCCCCAAAACCATCAATAATTTCTCACTATTATAGATAATAACACTCTAATATTTTTGGTGGTGAATGATGAATTTGGACTATTCTTAGCCTCTTTTTATAAGTAAAAAAATGAATCTCCAGCCTTTAACTCTGACTTTGTAACATTTATAACCATTTTTGGGTCATTAGAGACCTGTTTTGCAACCACGAAAGGGTCGTGAATGGTCGTCGTGAAAATGGCCTATAGTAGCAGGCCGAGTCGCGACCGCAAAGGGCTCACGATTAGGTTTTAGGCTTTGTTGATTTGTTAAGTTCATGGAATGCTCCGATCTTGGCTCAATGGGCTCTTCTCTTCATTTATCTCAGTCTACCTTTGCAAATTTATGCCTTTTCAAGCCCAATCCATCCAAAATAACTCCAAAAATCTTATAAAACTCACATGCAAATACCAAACACATAATAATGTCCAAATAATAGGAATTCATGTAAAAAGGAATTAAAACGTACACACATAGTTGAAAGCTAATCACATAGGTCTCAATATGTACATATAAATCGTGTTTAATAGTTATCATGTCCATCGAATACCCCCTCCTCATTCTTGTCCTTTCCTTGATCCTCAAAATCAAGTTATTCATCATTCCTTGGCCAAAAATCCTTGGCAGCTTGATACCCTATCACAACCTCAAGTTTTAGCACTGACGACAACTTTTCAATTCTGTAGACAATTTTGCCCTCCGTATCCCATCTTCCTAGTCGTTTGGGTGCAAGGTAGGATCCGATAAGTCGACAGTTCTTCTATGTCCTGTGCTTAAAGCCCCACAAAAGCCTCCATAAAGTCCTCATCCCACCAATCCATTTCTTCCACACCCAGTAGCCCACCCGTTGGCACAACAAACCTTACTCCATCAGTCGAGAGCTCTCGAGGCTCGCGTAATTCTCCACCTAATCTTGACTCCTAGAGAAATACCCCATCAACATTCATATTAAGGTTCATAATCTCCTTTGGCCCAACATGATCATCTTCTAATATGCTCTTGATATGTCCATTAGACTTGATATTAGTTGTTGGCTCCTGCTCATCTTTAACCAACATCGACCATATCCGAATCTCCCCAGATTTAGAGGTCTCGCCTTCCTGTGGTGTGACTACTAGTTTGTCTTTAAAAGGGAATGTCCACTTCAAATGATTGGTTGCTTCACAAATATAGCAAGTTTCCAGCTTGCCTAGATCATACTGTTGTCCTGCATGATTACTTTGCGAGTTGTTTGCGCGATTGCCTTACTAATTGTTGGTAGGAGGGTCACCTCCCTACCTTTGTCCTTGTCCTCATTCTGGATTTTTGGTTGATCTGCGGTTGGTCATAGCTTGACTAGTATTCTCGCCACCGCTATTGTCGCTAAATCATCTTGTGCCCTAGTCCTTTGCACTTCCAGTTTAGACCATTCTTAAGGTTGTCCACAAACACAAACAAGGTCTCGGATCTCATCAAGATGAGTAACTCTAGCACTATATTCTAAAATGTCGTCATGTACTCTTTGATGGATTTGGAGGGCATGAGTTGCTTCAATCTCATCCTTTCCTTGAATACATCATTCTCAAGGTAGAACAACCACTCAAACTCTATCATGAAGTCCTCCCATATTAATAACACCAACGTGCCCCATTCTATATCCATCTCCTGTATTCTCCGTCATCTCGACCAAAAAAAAAATGTCCCTACTTGCAACTTGGTGGCATTGTCTCTCATTCTAACTGCCACAAAATAACGTTTTGTGTTCCACATAAAGTCATCAAACTCCTGGGATCTCCTTGAGACTTTTAATGGATGAAGTCTAAGAACATCTAACCTTGTATATGCCATACCCCGAAGGACTTCTTTTATGGTGGCCACCGCTTACTTGTATAGGTTCACTCTTTGAGACTATCGAGTTGCCCCATGACGTTGTCACGCAGGTCCTTTACCATGGCTCATATGATGAATCTCAAATCTGCTAGGATCACCTCTTGGCTTCAATCTATCTAGCTATCTAAGCTCCCCGCTAACCTCTTCTCCAGTTCCTCACCAGCCTCCTCCAATGCAGCAACCCTCCCAATCATCTTGTGAAGGTCGGTGATGGCATTGGCATGGTAGACCATTGATTCTTCGATCTGCATGGATCTTTCCTCCATGGATCCTATGTCACTCCTTTCCTTTGACTGCCCTCACAATTTATTTATTGGTTCTGGGTTCTGAAGTGCAGATCCCGACTTCATACCTTCTTTCTACACGGTAATGATGTGATCCTCAAAACACGTAAGCGTGGCTCTGATACCACTTATCATGGGATAAAACTATTGTAGTAGAATGTCTCCCGTGTGGCACTAGTCTCGATGAGATCTTGAGCTAGGCAGCCTCTCTTGTGGTCATTTGTTTGCTTACGTGCACAATAAGCAAGGACTATGGCAAGGAATATATTACTCATAAAGGAAGTTCTTAGGAAAGCGTTTATAATATTGATGTGGGAGTTTCAACTTTCAACTCTTATTTAACAATCAAAAGAAATCAACATGGTGAGAATTACAAAAGTCGTAGACCCTCTTTTCTAGGCTCAACTAGTTGACTCTAAACTAGGACTCAACTTATTCTAAACTCTTCTAATTACTAAAGGAAACCGTATAAAATAACTAGGAAAATTAAAATTAAGTAAACATCTAACTAAACAAAGTCTTCCACCTTTAACCCTCTAAGTAGGTTGGAGCTCGTTGGGCCTCGCTCGCCTGTTTCATGGTCTTTGCGCCATTCCATCCCACGTCCTTCTTTTGTATCACACACGTGGCCACTAGCGCGTAACTTGCTCGCCCAGTAGTGCGAACCATGCACAACATACGTGTAAGATATTTTCGGAGAACTTACCATTCTTGCATGTGTCGTCCCGCCCTTTTGGCACCACCTAGTCATTTTGCTTCCATGACTCTATCCTTACGCAACTTTCAAACCTCGCGCATTAGCTGTGTGCACTCGAATCACGCGCACCCACCGTGACCCCCTACACCATTGGCGCTTTGTGTTCATAGCCACTTGCCTAGCTTGGCGAGCCACTTGTTCATGTCTTCGAAGCTCTAAGCGTTTATGGCGATCCGCCTGACAAATTCTGCCAGCTTCTTTCTTATAGCGCATAGGTCTCGCCAGTCCAGGCTAGTCACAGCCATCAATGTCGCACAACCAAACCTCTCATGCGTGACAATATAATTACTAAATAGCTTTCAATAATCAACAATAAAAAATCAAAACAAAGAAGAAAATTGGTCAAAACAAGTGTATTTTGTCACTAATTGTTTCATTTGAATTGAATGTATGCACACGTGAGAAAAACAAAGTTGAAATACCAGTAAATGAAATTTAAAGCATAGAAGTAGTACCAACATATATTAAGATCAAAATTGGTGTGTGTGTGTGTGTGTGGGGGGGGGGGGGGGGAGGGAGGGAATTCCTTTAGTCTTTTCTATCAAATACCTTATAGACACCTCTAGACTGAGATATTGGAGTGATTGATTTCTGTTCGTTCATCTCCCCAAAATCACTATAGAATTCTGAAGAAAAATCATCCAACAATTCATCAAAACAACTCACCTTTATCTTTGAGTAGCTCAAAACCACGTCTTCTCCCCATACAAAATATAGAAAAACTTTATTTCTCTTTTTGATTTCTCTTAGCATATGAATGTTATTTGCATTTGCAAATCAGTATCTCAATTTTGAATGCCCAACTAAATATTGACAACAGGTGAACAAAAGAGATGGGGACATCAATTCCATTTCTAAGATTTATTCTTGTATTGGTCAAAATGCAGAATTGGTCCATTAACTTTGTGCACTTGGGAATTTTAGTCCACCAAATACACGGGTGGTGATCTTAGTCCACTAATTTAAAAAAAAATCATACATTTAGTCCATTTTTGACCTAAAATTTGAATTTTGGACGAAAATTAGATTTTCACCCGATTTTTAGGGATTTTGACCAGAAAAACCGGCCAACATGCCACATATGTGCTGACTAGGTTATAAATTGCCACATATTTACTGACTGGGTTTTTTGTGGAGGGAAAGTTGGCTATTTATACAAGCCCTAAAAATCCTTCTCCCTCGCCGCTGCTAAAAAGAAGATACCTTGCTGCTGCAAAAAAAAAATCCGCCATTGAAGATGTCTCACACTACAGGGTCGGTGAACTGCTATTGTCTCACAGCACATGGTCGAAGACGAGCTGTTTTACGAACATCTTGGACGGATGACAACCCAGGTAGGAGGTTTAATTCTTGTCTTCTGTGGCCTGTAAGTTCTTTTCAATTCATGGCCTATAATAAATCTTAATCTAATCCAGTTTTTTTTCTCTAAGATTACGAAACAAATTCTTGATTTTATTATTATTTATTATTAAGTGGATGGTGTCGTTTCTTTGATTGGGAGGATCCCCCGATGTGCCCTAGATCGAGGGCAATAATACCTGGTTTACTTAGAAGGATCAATTCAATGGAAGCTGACAATTCAATGATGCGTGAAAATAGGAAAAAGCTTCTAAAGTTGATGGTTTTGATATTCTTGATCTTTGTAAATGTTGTTTGTTGGATGTGGTCAAAGATGCACGCCGGGAAGAATGAAAATGTCGGAGTGAAAGTGGTGAAGGGGATGATGCTAGCTTGAGGGTATTGTAGTTTCTAAGTATTATCTAATGTGGCAATTAAGATGTAATAGTTTTTTTGTTAGTTATGTTCATGTAATCCCTCTATGTAATGACATTTGTTTGGACAAATGCAATATGTTTGTTAATGTAGTCCCTCTATGTTTCTGTTTGTTGTTTGTATAAAGCTTTTATTTCTGTTTGTTGTTTGTTTGGACAAATGCATATATGAAGCTAGTGTTTCTGTTTGTTGTTTGTTTGGACAAATGCATATATGAAGCTAATGTTTCTGTTTGTTATTTGTTTGGACAAATGCATAAAGCTTTTATTTCTATTTTTATACATAAGCTTGTTAATAGTGTGTACAAATCCATAAGCCAACAATTACATAAGCATGTCAATAGTGTGCCAATATCATTTCTATTTCACTCTAAACAGTCTGCCAAGACACATGGGAAGTCAATATCATCCACTCTAATAACAATAGCTAATATCATTTCTAATTCAATATCCAATATAATTTCATCACAAAAGTGGTCAATAGTGTACCAAAACAGTCTGCCAAAATAAATAAAAGCTATTACATAAGTCTGTCAAAACAGATCTAAAGTTCCTATTACATCAAATTCAAATGTCAAAGATGTAATATGAGGTGCCAAAATACATGAGAAGTCAGATAATTCCCATTACATCCAACTCCAAACTACATGCCAAAACAAAATCAAATTCATTAGAATTCAGATAATTCAAGGTGACAAAGTCCATAGTCAAATAAATTATTTTCTTGATTTCCTAGTCTTCATTGAGAGATTAGAAGTGATGCTGGATAAGTTTTTAAACTTCTGACTTCCTTCAGTTGACAGTAGACCTGAAAGTGATGAATTTCCCATTTGAAGTTGTTCAAAAGATGAAGGTCCAACCTTTAGGACTTTAGGTCTTTCAATCTAATATATTTGGGTAGGAATTGGATTAGAAACATCTTTATCTGAAACTAATTGGTCTGGGATTATAGGTGATAACAGGGTAGGCTTGCTTTTGTTTGCTAGCCTTGGTGGCCTCTTCACACCAGTTATCCCCTACACATGAAGCATAAATTTAATTCATATTATGTGTCTAATCTATTAAAAAACAATAATTTACAAGTGTAGAATTACTTACACTTATTGTTCCTTCACTGCAGTTGGTTGACCCTCCTTCACCATTTCCAGGATTAGTACTCCTCGGCTACACAAATGAAAATATAAATTAACATATTTACAATTTCAAAAGAAAAACAATAAAGAAAGATAATTGGAATTACCTGTTGTTGAACTTATTCCTCCCCACTATTGTTTGGTGCTCTTTTTCCACATGTGACTGCATTATGCCCTTCTATTCCACATTTTCTACATTTCACAGTTTTTTGTTGCCTTTTCATAGCCACTGGGTTTTCTCCTGTGACATGCATCTTTCTTTTTAAAGCTCTCTCATCAGATTCCAACCTTCTTGCCTTTTGTGGTCTTCCAACTCCCCTACCAAAGTTTGGGGGCATAGGTGGAATGTACATGGTCTCATCCCACATCTTCACATTAATGCCCAATATTGCAGAAGCATAAGTCTGTTCGTAGGAGTCAACTGTGTAGCAAGGTTCCACAAAATCATCCAGATCTCTTTTTTCACAATGAATGGCAGCACATGCATGTATACATGGTATCCCACTCAACCCCCAGCCTCTGCAGCTGAAAAACCAATCATTCAAATAAACATAAAATTGTCCCCCATCATAAGTAGACACCTCATACTTGTTAGAATCACACTTTAGAGTCATGCAATCTCCCACTCTGTCTCAATGCTTTTGCAAAATAATCTTGATCCTAGGACACAATTTGCCTCTCCACTTCTTTGAAGCATCTCTGTTCTTCTGAAGCCTTTCCATTAGATATTTTCTAATCCACTCCAGCATAGTGAGGATTGGTTTTTCCCTAGCCTCTAAAATACACATGTTAAATGTTTCACATGCATTGTTCAAAAGCATGTCACACTTTGAGGCCTGACTAAAATGTGATATGCTCCAATGGATTGGAGTCTTGTCATTGAACCATGAAGCAGCATCTTCACTAAGCTCTTTCATTTGTGTCATTCTGTGTCTGAACTCTCCAACTATGCTTGCTTGTGCAGCCCTCCAAAGTGCAATCTTAAAAGATAATCCCCTATAACCAGCTTTGATAAAGTTGTTATGCATATGCCTCACACAATATCTATGGTCACTAACTGGAAACACCTCATTGAAAGCTTGGACCAGACCTTTTTATTTGTCAGATCTGAATGTGAATTCATATTCTCTGAACATATTCAAATTCCTCTTCAATACAGTGAGAAACCAAGTCCATATTTCCCCATCTTCCTTAGACACCACAGCATAAGCAAGTGGATAGATGTTATTATTTGCATCTATACCCACTGCTATTAACCAACCCCCTTATGTGTCCCTTTCAGATGTGTTCCATCAACACCAATAAATGGCGTACAACCTGCCTTGAAACCTTCTTTCATTGCACTAAAGCAAGCATAAAACTTGCTAAACCTCAAGTTTCCATCTGCATCATCCTCAAAGTCCATGATTATTGTTGACCCTGGATTTGACCTTCTAAGCTCTTCACTGTAATCCCAAAGTTTATTATATTGTTCATCAAGAGTACCCTCAATGATTTCAATAGCCTTTTGTTTTGCCCTGTGGGCCTGATCCCTTGAAACATTGCACCTCAGTGCTTTCACCACATCTTTCCTCCAACCCCTCACATTTCTCTTAGGATCTGTCCTGAAGTTATCTAGAAATTTTTGTGTCAGCCAAGTAGATTTTATATTCTAGACATTAAATGACTCACAGCATGAATGATTAGGGTTATACTTGCAAATATAAAAAGAGGCAGCATCTTTCTTCTTATTCAAATGCATCATCCAAGGACAGTCATGATCCTTACACACAGCATAGACCCTAAATGAATTATTTTTGGTGAATTCTAATGATCTCCTGGTCTTGATTGCATGTGATTGGACAGCTTTCATAAATTCTTTCTTTGTACTGAACTCCATCCCTAACTCAAACACAGGATCAAAGAGAAGCTCAGGGTCAAAAGTTGGATATGTGGCTTCACCATCCTCATCATCAGACACTCTATGACAATACAAATTACATTCATAGTCCAAAATATCATTCTCCCCAGAATCAACACTATTTTCATCAGCATCAAGGCCTCCATCCTCAGCTTCTTTTGGTGCATCTACATTTTCTTCAAACAACTGATCATCATCTTCACTCTCACTGACCATGTCATTGTCACTATCTACCAAATCACTTTCTTCAAACTCAATTGTTGTGTCACCCTCTTGACCATGAGCACTACCTGATATGTCTCTCTCTTCATTATCCCCACCCTTCTCCACAGCCCTACCTAATTTTTCTATCACTTCATTGTCCCCACGCTTTTCCCCAGCCCCACCTGATTTTTCTATCTCTGCACTATCCATATCTCCCTCATCATCCTCCTCCACCTCATCATCATTCTATTGCACTGCCTCAACATAGACATGCATCTCCCTAGTTCTTAAGATCTACTTATATAGACACATAAAGTCCTTATCTTTAACAATCAACTTAAAAAACCCATCACATAACATATACAATCTCTTATGTTCAACTTTCAAATGAACTTTAACCCATATATCAAGATTGTAAATTGTCATGTGAGCTTCATTTGCATAGTCAAACTTTATTTCCTGTCCTCCATTATATCTTGCGGTCGAAGTATTCTCAAATTCACCACCAAAGTGCATGACCATAGTTAGATTGGAAGAATCGCGGGCTGTAACAACAAGATTGAATGTAAAAAAATTAGAGTTTTTTCACTGTACACATCATTGTAATAGAGAATTTAATTTATTAAATTAGATATAAATAAAATATTAATATCAAGTACAAGTCAAATTGATGAGACCCCACATGCTCCAGTTATAGAAAACAACAAAGACATAAAGAGAACAAAAAGGGGGGAGTCACGAACAAAAAGGAGAGGAATCACGGGCAACCCCACATGGTTGTTTACCCACTGTGAATCACGGGCAAATACTTCATAC
>BMAC01000385.1:308062-318969 GCA_014905375.1 Phtheirospermum japonicum
TCTTATTACTTGGTTTTTTTTTTGTGTATTTTTTTTTTTTTTGTGTTTTTTTTTATTATTTCCCTCCATAAGTAAGATAACCACTTGCATTATTAATTTATATAATTAAAGTAAAAATTAAGTAAGCACATATGTGGCATATTGGCTGATTTTTTCTGGTCAAAATCCCCAAAAATTGGGGTCAAAATCTAATTTTCGGCCAAAATTCGAATTTCAGGTCAGAAATGGACTAAATGTACGACTTTTTTTTAAATTAGTGGACTAAAATCCGCCACCCCGTGTATTTGGTGGACTAAAATTTCCCAAGTGCACAAAGTTAATGGACCAATTTCTGCATTTTGGCCTTCTTGTATTCATCATGTTGAGACCCACTCAATGATTCGAAAGCCGTTAATGAAGCTTCAAGATTCAATTATTGCGCGATGTAGTCGGGGAGGACTAGGGACAGTAGGTGATTTAATCTGCATTCGATTGCAGTGGCGGTCAGTGATGACGGCAGCTTGAAGCACCGACCGGGCCAGGTGGTTGCACTTAACTGAGTGTTTTGAGAGAGAGAGAGGGGACATTGTTTTTTTTTTTTTTTTTTTTTTTGTTATTAATAATTGAGTGGACGGGTTGGGGTGGGGAAAATGATAGAGTATAATTAATAAGTGGTCTCATAATATGAGATCGGTTTAAAACAAAATATTGAAATACCCTCAAAAAATAATTTTGGGCATTAATTTAGTATTTATATGATCGAAAACTGCACAAATCTAGAATTTATGGCATCAAGATTACGAAAGAAGTAAAAGCCGCCCTATTTTAAAGGATGTAAATCATGTAATTATATATTTTTAGCATTTATCATCTTATTGATAGAATTATTCATCTTTTCAGAACGAGCAACCCAAATAATAAAAATAATAGGCAAATACTTGTGTTAGACCAGATTAACGGGTCATAATCCGTTAAAACCATCTCATCCGATATTATAATGTATTGGTTTTTGTATTGTGATGTATTGGGTTTTGTATGGTAAAGTATTAGTTTTTCATAAATCTCTTACCTGTGCTATAATTTATTGATTTTTGTACTGTGATGTATTTGCACTATGATGTATTGATTTTTTATTATAATGTATTGATTTTTGCACTATAACATATTGATATGAAACTTTGACTTAATAGATAATCTGTTAGTTCGACTTAACAAGAATATTACCCAAAATAAAATATGGGTTGTCGTCTATGATGCACGGACACTTCGTTTTTGACCTCCGGGCCGAGTCGGACACTCCGAGGACGCGGACACGCGCCCGACACGTGTCCTTTTTTTTTTTTTTTTTTTTTTTTTTGAATTTTTGACAGGGGACACGGCGCGGACACGGCACGGCATAGGGGACAAGGCTCGAACACGGCGGGGCATAGGGGACATGGCCCGGATACGGCCAGGACACGGCCCCGACACGTTTTGTTATTTTCTTTTTTTTTTTTTTTTCAAAAATTTTATTTTTTTTATTTTTTAATTTAATATCATTTTTTATTTTATTTGAGGTTTTATAAATTATTGTGAATGAGTTTGTAATTATTTTAGATGACTTATTAGAAATAAAAATTATTATAATTTAATATTTATAGGAAATAAATATATTAATAATTATTTATATTATAAACGTGTTCGAGTCGTGTCGTGTCCTATATTTATAAAAATAAACGTATTCTTGTGTTCGAGTCGTGTCGTGTCCCGTGTCCGTGGTCGTGTCACTTAGGTTGTCGTTCAATAGCCTGCATATTTCTTTTTAACTTTGATTATCTAACACATAAATTTTAACTTCGCCCCTGTCAATATACAATTATGATATTATGTAATATAATATTATAATTTTTTAATAGTCCCTGGACCTGTCTTTTGTTTTCATACTTGACTACGTGTATATTATTATTTGCACTAAGCAATTTACTTGATTTTGGGATTCTAAGAGCATGCCCAAAGGGCGCTGTTGTAGGAGCATGAAAAACAACTTCCTCGAAATCAAAATTTGTCTATTTTTTTATGTGCTCTAATTCAAGAAATATTTGTAATCTTTTTAATTATTTGAGTGTTTTTAATGCTTTTAAGTAGTTAATATATTTAGTATTTTAATTATTATTTTATTATAAACATAATAAACAAAATTAAAAAATAATTTTTTCAACATCCCCTCTGCAATTTCCCCCACACAATTGGAGACTGCTAACAACACACAACTTTGAAAAGTTACTAGTTGTGTACATGCAGTGATGTAACTAATGACCAAATAGAGTATTAAAAGATTCTTCTACACAACTCATTTAGCGAGACTCAATATCCCGTGTTAAAGATTGTGGTTAGTACTGGCAAAACATGCCAAAATCGGCGAGGCGGACTGTTAGCTTGCGTAAAAGGGAGGATCCGGGCTTTCATTTCCTAAGCTCGTATAATTGCGCAGTTATTTGGCCCGGCCCATTAAGGCTGCGGGTTTTTCCGGGATGGAGGGGCCTGGCCCGTTTTTTATTTATTTTTTTATTTTATTATAAATCTTTAATTAGGATTTATATTGGTTAAAATAGAAATTGATATTAAAATTGAATACATATTTGTATTCTTTTATTTCTGCCCGTTAGAAGACTTTAAATATTATAGTTATATTTTGTAATATTTAACATAAAAATGAAATTTTATTTTAAAAAATAAAAATTAAAAATTGTTCAGCTCGTGGACTGACCCGTTGATCCGCAGGCCTTCAATCGCGGTTAACGGACATAAGTTTTCTCAACCCGAAAAAAAAAAGGGCTAGACCAGGCCCATTTTGAGGCAGCCCGCTCCGACGGACCGACACATTGGACAGTGCTAAATATGGTTAATATGGCAAATTGTCCAATAAGCACGGCACGGTATATAATGTTTTATGTCTATTAGATAATTCATTTATCCTTGTATCAATTAAGTACAATTTTTATATTTACTTTACTATTAACTATTGTAACTTATTTTTTTTGACAATTTTATTCAGGTCACAATCAATAATAAAAGTATACCAATTGATAATACGATAATCACTAGTAACTATATCATCTAACTTAAAATTATACTATTTTGCAGGGTTATACTATTTTTCTTTTCAATCCTAAGAGCTATGCGGCCTAAATTAGATGCCCCCATAAACCAGATGAGAAATATAATTTTTATCGTTAATTTTGGGTACAGGTTCGATTCCATTCCCCTTTTCTATCAGCCAAACATGCCAAGAATCCTCTGCGATGGACAACAAATTAAATCGCTTAGTATAAGGGATAAATAAGAAACATACTTAAATATGGGCTAACAAAATACACAAAGAGAACTATAACTTGCAAAATCACCGGAAAAAAAAAAAGAAAAAAAGAAATGACACAATAAAATAACTATTATAGTTAAGGAAATGACTACGGTGCCATGAAAGCACCATGCCCCTGTAATTACATCTTGATCTACCATTATTCATAACCAACTTTTGATCGAATAGTTCTAAATAATTGAGGAATAGTACATTCACGTTACCGTAAAAATCCTCGTTATTTAATAATCAATATAACAGGTCACTAATCATAATATACATTGCAGCCGCAACATGTAATTTAATAATAGAACCAAAAATCACATCACAGCTACACCCGTGATACTCAATGCAGCCATGAAAAGTTTGCAATAAGAGTCGACATAATATAGGTAATTTTTTAATTAAAAACCAACATAGTATGTGCATTTTTGTCATAATTCACCCTATTTGTTAATTCTGTTAACACTAATTTATGTGTCAACATTATATTCATTCAAATTACAAGTGTCAAATTGTGGTGTAATGCAAATCTGATATGGCATTCTCACGTCACTTCTCTAAAAAAAATGTCCTTTTTGATAATTTTTATTGGTATAAAATAACATTTTTTACCATAATATTTTTTTTTTCAACCAAGGTTTTATTCTCCTTCCTCTTTCTCCACCAACTCTCCCACATTTTCGTTTTAACAGGATAGCAACTCTCCTGACTACCAAAACATTCATGCTTATTCCAAAGTTATCATCCTTCATATTAATTATTTCATTGTAAGTTGTTTTTTATTTTCTGTATTAGTCCGTGTTTATTTTTCTTCTTTTTTTGTGTGTGTGTTTTTTTCTTCGATATGTTAAGGTATAATATGTGTTTATCATCTGATATGTTTGGGTAATATACTTCTTATTTTGGGAATTATATTAATTGGATCTGATAATTTACAAATAAATTTCTTATTTTGGATCTCATTTTTATTTTTTGATTTGATTATATTTCTTCTTTTGTTCTTTTTTCGATCGGATCTCAATATCAATTATTAAATCAAAAATTCGCTATGATTTCCATTTTATTGGTATTTTGCATCGATCTCAATTCGTATATCTTGATTGTTTTTAAAAAGTACAAAATAATCTAAAAATCAGTCATGTATGGTTGTTATATCCAAGAGAACTCAAATATATATTTTTTTTCTTCGATCTAATATTTTTAGGTATTATGTTTTTTTATTTCTTATTCGATCAAGTTTTGAAAAAAAAATCATTGATTTTTTTTTCATCTAATTATAATTGTTTGGATTTTATAGTATTTGTTTCAATCAAAAATAGTTTTGATTGATTTTTTTGTTTATTTGCAGATCAGTTTTTCATATTGTTTGGATTTTATTGTAGCTGATTCGATCAAAAATAGTTTTGACTGAATGATTTTTATTTATTTGTAGATCGAGCTTTCATCTTTATAAGAGAGGATCCTTTTTTTTTTAAAATGCAGACCGAATTGTCTTGGGTCGATTACTTTTTATTCATGATTGCATAATTAGAGTACAAAAGGAAGCCAAAGAATGGAATGAGTCTAACACATATATTTTATAAGCTTTTTAGTAATAAGAATTTGAGATTCTTTTATAGAGAAATCGAAGGTTGCAAGGGGTTGTTTGACGATTTTCCATCATGTGTTTTCATTTTCATTCTCATTTGGATTTTTTGTAGTCCGTGTTTTTATTTTATTTTTATTTGAATATTTTCTTTCTATTGGTGATTTGATGTGTGGATTATTTTATTTTATTTTATTTTTCGTCAAATGCTGGTTCATCAAATGGGAGAGAATCAATTTTCCAGATGTTGAGTTGATGGCGTTGCTTTGGAAAAATATTACGGTTGAACTTATGTCTATTTATTTGTACTTTTTGTTGAACAAACTTTTTTTTTTAGTATCATATGCTTAATCCAATTTGGATTTATTGTGATTTCTATTTTTCCAAATCCAATGTGTTTAATGTAGATGCATTATAAGGTTTTTTTTCCAGCGTCATATGATAATTCAGTTTGGAGTTTTGTATATCAATATTGAAATGATTTTGTATGTGAATAAATACACTGCATCTATGTTTACATAAATTAAGGTAATTGAAAACTTTAGTACGGAGAAGACTTGATATTGGAACAAAGGACAATAATCTTATCAGGTCACGGACTAATAGATCATCTGTTAGACCAAAATTTTATACAAATACATCATAATACAAAATTCAATACATTATAATAAAAACTCAATACATCATAGTATAAAAATCAATACATCATAGCACGAGTCAGAGATTTATAAAAAATCAATACTTTCGAGTAAAAAAATCAATATATCATAGTACAAAAACCAATACGTTATGATATCGGGTCAGATGGTCTAACGGGTCTTGACCCGTCAATCTGACCTAACACAAGTGTTTGCCTAGAACAAAAATACATCTATTCTTAATATAAAGTATATGTGACTGAAAAAGTTTAATATAGAAAAATACTAGAATTCATTTGTACATAATCAAGGTAATTTGTACATGGGTTGATGTAATTGTTCTAATTTAATATAGAAAAAATAATGTACATTATTCATACATAGATTAGTAATAAGTTGAAATCGTTTATTACAGAAAGATACACGCATTTAATTGTGCATGCATTAAGGTAACTGAAAATTGAAAACGTTTAATATGGTAACATGTTTATTACAGAAAGATACACGCATTTAATTGTGCATGCATTAAGGTAACTGAAAATTGAAAACGTTTAATATGGTAACATATTTGATATGGGAAAATATATAATGCATTCTTTCCTATATGGATTATGGTAATTTGTAGTTTTTAATATGGACACATTGTACTTAATTATTTCCATATATCATTATATTAATTTGATATGGAGATCATCTCCATCCTTAATGTTGTCCATAAATCAAAGAAGTTTTGTTATTGGGATTCAAGATAAATTTGATATGGAGATAATCTTCATCTTTGAATGTTGTCCATACATCAAAGAAGGTTTGTTAATGAGATTCGGGGTAATTATTGATGTTTGTCTTACAAATAAAATAAAGATATAATTTATAAAGAAATATTCTAAAATTTTAAGTAAACCATGTGCTATTCATCTATTTTCTTATAATTAAATATTTTTCTTACACAATGCGCGTTACACGGGTACCCGACTAGAGGCAAATTATATATATCTTTAGAGTTTGATTTAAAATTATAATATTTAAAAAAATTATAATTAAATTTGAACATTCAAACGTGTTTTTAAGTATGGATTAATTATATATCTATATTTAAATTAAATACAATCATATTTAAGTATTGATTGATTTACTTGTGTTATACATACTAATCATATATGATTGACCATACGATTTGCATATATGTCTATTAGAATTTAATATCACTTTAAGTAACTGATTTTAATTAATTAAAAGTAAAAAATCTGAAACTTTTAAATAATATTTTTAATATTTAAGGTTTTTATTGATAGACATACCTATATATAAAATTGGGATTAAGTATTTATTTTTTTGATACTCTCTCATTTAATATCCTTTTTTAATTTTTTGTTTGATGTTCCTTTTTTTAATGTTGTATTAAGTTTTTTTTTTTTTGGGCTATTTATGGGTTTTACAAAATCCTTCTGTTTAGTTTAGATTATTCGTTCTAAAAATAAGATCTTGGTTACAATAGAAGTGACTTATACGATCACGCTTTTCCTTCGAGTTGCATATATTATACTTGAATTGTTTTAGAAACTTGATAGTTGGAGTTCCAAAGTAATCCAATCTATTTACATATGGTAGAAAAAAGGTTTAATAGAATTCACAATGCGTCGATTTCCTCATTATAATTTATATTTTTGTGGGAGACGATATTTCTTAATATATCTCTTTTTCACATTTTTAATGTTTATGTTATTATTTTAAAACCAATATGTTATATGTCTTAGTGCTTTAATATTTTTATTATTATTATTAAATTTAAGTTAGAGCCGCTTTTTAAAAACCAGTTTGAATTTATTGTGAATTTTCAATTCTTGGGAAATACTGCAGTGACGACTGCAGCCACATTGATATCTTGCAATTCACCTGCGATTGCTGCCAATGGGTATATTTCATTGGATTTTGTGTGTTATTCGTTTGATTTTTTCTAATATTTGTATTTAAATTTTTTACAAATCTTGTGCATCACCCAGGTGGTACACGGGTGTTATTTAATAAGATATTCAAATAGAAGATTTCAGAAAAGTGTTCAGCCACAACCTCGAGTTAAGCACTGTAAAGGGTTGAAATTCTATGATGCAAGTACGATGGTACCATTGTTAATAAAACAGTTGATGTACACAATTTAAAATAAATAATATTTTTTTTTAATTGTTGTTGTTGTAGTATTAATAATTCATTTTCTGAAATTAATATTTTTTTATAAATTTATATTTTTATGTCTTTTTTCAATACGCCCGCATAACACATGGTTTTCAAACTAGTGTGAAATAATACATTAATGGGCAAAAACTTGGTAACCCAATGGGCAAGATTTTTTATATCTTAAAATTTAATTTGTCAAATGTACCCCTTAATTTTGGGCTATCATATTAATTGATTTTATTTGGCCTTTATAGTCGTGATTCATCACGAGTTATCAGATCTCATATTCTTTAACAACATATAGATATTAAAATGTTAAAGACGAGAAAGAAAAAAGTTAAAAAAAAAAAACAATTGATATATCATAGATCTTGATGCATTATGTATCATTGATTCTGATAAATATTGAGATAGATGATAAATCGAAAAAAGACGAGTGATAGAATAAAGTTTTATACTCATATTCATTGCCCCTTAATGAATATGAAAAATAAGTGATGAATATAATAAATATCAGGTATATAATTAATAATGAGGAGAAATTTACAGCGCTAGCATCATGCTCCTCACCCCCTCCATTTATAACCATAGATCTGTTAATATAAAAAGGCTAAATTTAATCTAATGATTCCTATTAAACCCCATTATGTGAAGAATTGTACCGTGAAGGCACCGTAAAAATTCCCAAATCATGAACCACGATCGCGTAATAAGAACTGCCAAAAGAAATAAAAAAGAGTTCTATGGGTAACAAATTATATTCTCTTCCATGATCTTTAGTTAACTAAATCTACATCTAAAGTACAATATTATTTTATTAGTTTACACTTGTATATTATACGGGGTTACCAAAAGAAAATATAAAAATATTTACCCAATGCAAGTAGTTACGTCGAACAATGATTGTTCTCACCATTTTAGCACTATGGCAAGTTCCAGCAAGGATACATTGTCAGTGAATGGGCATTTCTTATCAATGTAAGTGGCTTCAATGGCCTCGCGGGGTGTTTTGAACCCTAACCCGATGCTCTTCCAGTAGCGATTGCCTCCCTTTCCTGGAACCTTCCCTTTGCCCGATTTCTTCGAGCAAAGGAAAACCTTAGGCTGCTTTAAGAACGCCTTCTCGGTTTGTTCCGCCATTGTTGTTGGCAATGGATTGCAGAGCAGTATGTGAAAAAATCATAAGGGTGATAAATATATATACACACTTATTTATTTTAGATATATGTGTGTTTAATGATAATGAATATATAACAAACGATGATTAAGATACAAGTGGCATGTTATGAATATATAATCATAAGTTCATATTCATCCGCATCGCTTTTATATACATCACACGTAATGATTTTGAAATAGATGTGAGGTGCATATACAAGACACGTGTAAATAATATATAAGTAGTTGACAGTGAATATGAAATAAGTTCATAATGCATCATACACCCAGCTGCATGATATAAAATGTCGCTTATTGGTTATTTTAAAATTAAATTGAGAAAATCACATAGATACCTGATATAGGAGTCCTGGTTCCCAATTTACTACCATAGTTTAAAAATATCATATATGATTAACCATTGTATAATAACTCTCTTTCTAATTTTTATCATCACCATCTTGTCGTTAGATTTCTTACCCCCTAACACAAAATAGGACTAAAACATATTCAGCTAAATCATATGTGAATTAACTCTCCCGTAAATCACTCTAATATGTGAATCATATTTATGGATATGAAGAAGAGTATGCGAAAAAATATTCACAAAAAAAAAAAATCAAAGAAAATCGATTGTCACAAAAAATATTGGAAAACCAGGCACAAATGAGAGAGCAAAGATTTACCTAAGTTAGCCATTTTTTATTTTCCAGGTGCAATAAACAGAAACCAAGGAGAAACCAACAAAAAAGCGGTGAATCTTTATTTCCAGGTTTGAGTGTCATTTTTTTCATATTGCAATAAATAGTTGATTTTCATAATCAAATTACAATACAATCCATAATGATGATGAAACATGTTGAGTTTTTTTATTTTTGAGTTTTGAAATTGATTAAATATAATATTGGTTCACGTTTATTTAATTTGTATGTTTTTTTTTTTTGAGTTGTTCACTTGTTGAAATAACTTTTTATAAGTTTATCTTTTTCGATAATAAACTGAGAATTCGTAAACATGCTCATGATGTGTTAAGAATTTTTGTTATTTTTGGAGTAGATGAGAAACATCAAAATTGAAACTTGTTGAGTTATGTACTTGTTGAAATACTATATTTCATGTTTATTTATTTATATATTTATTTATTTATTTGTTTGTTTTTTGGATCATAAATCTAAGAATTTTTTGGTGGTCACTGTGACGCAGAGGCGGATCTACTTGGGGGCCTGGGTAGCACAGGCCCCCCCAAATTTTTTTATCTTTTACTTATATATATATATATATATATATATATATATATATATATATATATATATAGTTATCATTTATAAAAAATAATACTGTTCTTCATAGTTTAAATTTAAAAAAAAATATATTAATTTTTACATTAGCTAATTTTGTTGTTTATTTTTTAAGCCGTAATATTTATTTTTTTAGAATAAGTGATGTATAATGGTTTTGTTTGGTGATATTTAACGGAGATTTGAGTTTAGATGTTGTTGATCTTATTTATTATTAAATTTTATAAATTTTAGATTTATCATACCAATGGTATAAAATTATATAATAGCATGAGAAATCAAATATATTGCATAATCATTTTACTTACATACCTAGAGAAAAAGTTGTTTTTGATTATTAGCATGATGTAATTGTAATTCGATTTTAAAATATGATAACTCGGCGAGAACAATAGTATTATGTTTTTCTTAAACCTTTATTAGATTGTATGATTGTTATTTAATACGATAATTTTTTGAGTATAATTTTAATAAATAAAAATATTATTATGTCGGTGCCCACCAAAAAAGATTTTTTGTATCCGCCTCTGCTGTGACGTATCTCGATACATAGTTCTTGATGATCTAATATGAATCATAAGTGTTAGCAATGGCACCTCAACTGCCACCTCTACACACTCGGACAGATCAGCAGATGATAACGATTTGCCTGATGACTCACCAGATAGAAACAAAGCATCACAACTGGATAAAGGCAAGAGGAAAAAGGACAGACGTGTGCATGGGACAAATGAAGA
>BMAC01000385.1:319029-343238 GCA_014905375.1 Phtheirospermum japonicum
CAACAATTAAGGAAAACAGCAAACATGCTTTATACAAACTTTCCAAAAATGATCTTTTGCTTTTCACATATTTCAAACTGCTTTGTTTCTTTACATGGTATCAGAGCCTAGGCTCTGATCCATCACTGTCAAATCTTTTTGTTCTTTTATTAACTGATGGCGACAACACAAGAAGAAATGGCAGATGGATCACATGGATCAACACAGAATCCTGAAATTGTTCAACTACAAAGTCAACTGGTCACCATTAAGCTGAATGATACTAATTTCTTGCTTTGGGAACAACAAGTTACTGCAGCTATCCATGGATATGGATTAGAAGGCTTTATCAAYGGTGAACAGCCTACACCATCCAGATTTACTCAAGAAGGTACGATTAATCCATTGTTCATTAAATGGATGAAACAGGATCAACTTATTGTATCTTGGCTCTTATCCTCTTTGACTGAAAGCTTGCTAGTTACTACTGTGGGATTAAATAATGCTAAGGAAATTTGGGATTGYCTGAAAACTAGTTTTGCTAGCCATAACAGAGCCAAAATCATGCAACTAAAACTTCAATTGCAATCCACTAAGAAGGGAAATCTCCAAATAAGAGAGTATTTTGGAAAAATCAAAACTGCTTGTGATATGCTCAGTTCCATTGGTGAGAAAATTGCTGAGAATGATCAAATAATGTACCTATTGAATGGATTARGGCCTGAGTACAACCCTTTAATTGTTTCACTTACYACAAGGACTGAGAAGTTCACTATGGMTGAGGCTTATGCAGTATTACTGAGTTTTGAGAGTAGGTTGGAAGGAATGGATGCTTTTAATGAGAACACACAGTTCAGTGCTAATTTAGCTACTTAAGGACCAGGTTTTGGATCAAGGAGAGGTAGAGGAAGAGGTCTCTATCATCAGCAAGGAAATAGAGACCAGTTTTCAGCAAGAGGAGGCAGAAGCTATACAGGAAGAGGAAATGGCTTCAGAGGAAGAGGAGGTAGATTTGGMAACAACAAGGCAAGATGTCAAATCTGTGGCTACAACAATCATACAGCTGACAGATGTTATTACAGATTTGACTCAAACTTTCAAGGAAACAATGGAGAGAGGAATCATCAAAGGGATCAGACTSGAAACAACAATCCAATGKCTAWTGTTGCTAGCATTGGATCAGCAAGTTCAGAAGTRAGCCATGATCATTATTGGTATCCGGATTCTGGTGCCACAAACCATTTGACCTATGAGATGGGGAACTTAAATATGTCTACGGATTATCAAGGATCAGAGACAATACAAGCAGCAAATGGAGTAGGTATGTCTATARCTCACTATGGTAACTCTTTAGTAACTTCTGACCATCAAACCTTTACCTTAAAYAACCTTTTACATGTTYCTAGAATTACTAAAAATCTGATCAGTGTTGCACAATTTGCAAAAGATAATAGAGTTTTCTTTGAGTTTCACCCTTCATTTTGTCTTGTGAAGGATCAAGTAACAAAAGTTGTACTTCTCAAAGGGACTCTCAATGATGGGCTATACAGTTTCAAGCTCATTCTAGTCAAGTCACCTCAGGATCAATTTTCAGTTCCTCCAAGCTTTCCTCCTTTTCAATCAAGTGTCCACTCAGCCCATCTCACCAATAAACTAGATATAGGGACTTGGCACTCCAGGCTTGGCCACCCCTCTTATGAGATTGTAAAAAGGGCCTTGACACATTGTAATTTACCCTTTCTTGATAATAAAGATACTTCTTTGTGTTATGATTGCATGAGTTCAAAGATGCATAAATTGCCATTTTCTGAATCTCAAACCAATAATCACAAAATTTTTGACATTGTTCATAGTGATGTTTGGGGRCCTGCACCAGTTTTATCTTATAATGGTTATAGGTATTATGTTAGTTTCATAGACCATGCTACTAGGTTCACTTGGTTTTACCTTCTCAAGGCAAAATCTGACACAAAAGAAGCCTTTATTCATTTCAAAAATCTTGTTGAGAACCAATTCAAAAACACAATCAAATCTTTTCACTCAGATGGAGGGGGTGAATTCATGGGACTTAAAACATATTCTGGGTCAGTCTGGGATTTTACACAGAATATCTTGCCCTTATACACCTGAGCAAAATGGTTTAGCAGAAAGGAAACATAGGCATGTGGTTTAAGTTGCTCTTTCTCTCATGTCACAGTCCAAAATCCTAGAAAAATATTGGAGTGAAGCTTTTAGTACTGCTGTTTTTCTAATTAATAGAACTCCTAGCAAGCTCCTTAAGTACAAAACCCCTCTTGAAGCTATCAGTTCACAAAAACCAGACTATCAATTCCTCAGAAACTTTGGATGTCTATGCTTTCCTCTTCTGAAACCTTATTCCAATCATAAACTTCAACCTAGGAGCTTGCCTTCCACCTTTTTAGGATATAGCCCTAATTACAAGGGATATAAAGTCCTATTACCCTCCAACAAGATAATAATTACAAGACATGTATTATTTCAAGAAAATGTATTTCCTTTCAAATCCACAACTCAAATGGATAACAGTTCTAATGATAATCCTGTCAATCAGGCTCCTCTGATTCATTTTCAAAACATTGACAACAGTTTACCTACAACCACACCTTCTGTTGGCTCTCCACCACCTTCTGATCCACATGGAGGATCCCCTATATCCTCTCCTACAACCAATAACCATACACTCACCTCCTCAACAGACAGTAATGCCACATCATCATCTTCTACACATACTATCCCTATTGGTCAGATTACTATAGACATACCAATTGAGCAAAATGATATGCCTGCTCCTCCTAACTCTCCTGTGCAGGATAATGCAGGACATGTAGGGACACATCATATGCAAATAAGATCAAAATCAGGGATCCATAAGCCAAAGGTCTATGCCACTATGAAAGATGACATTGTTCAAGAACCTGGAACACCTGAGGAAGCAATCAGCATACCAAAATGGAGAGATGCTATGTATGCTGAATATCAGGCACTTTGCACAAACAACACCTGGTCACTTGTTCCAGCTCCCTCAGACAGAAAGATCATTGGATCAAAATGGATATTCAAGATAAAAAGAAATTCAGATGGATCCATTGCAAGGTATAAGGCACGGTTAGTGGCTAAAGGGTACACACAGGCTCCAGGATTGGATTACACAGACACATATAGCTCAGTTATCAAGCCTGCAACTATTAGAACAGTCCTGTCTCTAGCAGTCACTAAGGGTTGGCCAATCAAGCAACTGGATGTGGATAATGCCTTTTTGCATGGTGAAATTGAAAATGATATATATATATGGAGCAACCATTTGGTTTTGAAAGACATGGGAACCAGCTATTGGTCTGTAAACTACACAAGGCACTTTATGGCCTCAAACAAGCCTCTAGAGCTTGGTCTAGTAAGTTTGGGAAAATTTTGGTGTCTCTAGGGTTCTTTAACTCAAAATCTGATACATCCTTATATATCAAGCACAGTTCATCTCTTTGTCTAATAATTATGGTCTATGTTGATGATATAATAATGACTGGAAGTCGCAATTCTGAAATAAATAATCTTATTGATATCCTCAAACAACATTTTCCCCTTAAGGTTCTTGGTGACTTAAACTACTTTCTGGGAATTACAGTCAGCAGGGATCTTTCAGGCCTCTTCTTGAATCAGCAGAATTATATCTCAGAAATCCTTGATAGAGCAGGAATGAAGGGGGCAAAAGGTGTCATCTCTCCCATGGTTTCTCATCCTCCTCTTTCAAGGCTTTCAGGTCAACCTTTCCAAAATCCCAGACTTTACAGGCAAATTGTTGGAGCCCTACAGTATGTTACATTGCCAAGACAAGACATTTGTTTTGCAACAAACAAAGTGAGTCAGTATATGCAAAATCCACTCACACCTCACTGGAAGGCAGTCAAGAGAATCCTTAGATATCTAGCTGGAACTTTGAATCTTGGATTGAAAATTACACCATGCAGGGAATTTAATATAAGAGCTTATGCAGATTCTGATTGGGCATCAGATATTGATGACAGGAAATCTACATCAGGAATCTGTGTATTCTTAGGAAACAATTTAATATCCTAGAAAGCAAAGAAACAAGCTGTTGTTTCAAGATCATCAACAGAGGCTGAGTATAGGAGTCTTGCTAATGCTGTTTGTGAGGTAATGTGGATGAGTTCACTGTTAGATAAGTTAAGAATGCAGTTCACTAAGCCTGGTATTATCTGGATGGACAATTTATGAGCAATTGTAATTTCAAACAACCCCATAAACAATGAGAGGATCAAACATTTTGAGCTGGACTTACACTTCATCAGAGAAAAGGTCAGGAATGGAACAGTAAGAGTGCAACATGTGCCAGCTTGGGATCAAGTTGCTGATATCATGACGAAGCCATTGACAAGTCAATTCTATTGTAGGCTTAGAGACAAGTTAATAGTTACAAGAAAGCCCTACATAGAATTGAGGGGGCATGTTAGCAATGGAACCTCAGCTGCCACCTCTACACACTCGGACAGATCAGCAGATGATAAGGATTTGCCTGATGACTCACCAGATAGAAACAAAGCATCACAACTGGATAAAGGCAAGAGGAAAAAGGACAGACGTGTGCATGGGACAAATGAAGACATGTTGTGTGCAGGAGCTTGAATCTGATGGTTTGTAGGGCATTATGGTGTAGCTACACCACTAGGGTTTATCTGTTTAGGCTCCATGTGTATGTATAAATATGTGATGTATCTGCTGAGTAAAAGCAACAAGCAACAATTAAGGAAAACAGCAAACATGCTTTATACAAACTTTCCAAAAATGATCTTTTGCTTTTCACATATTTCAAACTGCTTTGTTTCTTTACAATAAGATGTCCTTTTCTTGTTGTGTATTTGTGTAGTTTATTTTTGCTAATTAATACATTCAATAGAAGCATAATCCTGTGATGATCATGTTATATACATGGTGAGTTCCATAAATTTGTTTTTATTTTACTTTTCAAATATTGTATTTTGTTGCACAACTGAAAGTGAGTTTATTTTGATTTATTTCAATGTGCGTACCATGCAATATATTAATGGATATTAAGTAGCTAGTTATCTATAGTGATAGTTAGAGTTGTCAAACAGGCGGGCTAGTCCAGCCCAACCCATGGACCACGGGCCAATTGGTGTGAGTGGACTGGGCTAGGCCAAAATAAAATCGGGCCCGTGATTTTCCAACTTAGCCCAGCCCAGCACGGGTCATCGGGCTATTGGGCCAAGATCGGGCCAAAATCGGCACTGATTTTTAACTACTAAAAGCCTAAAATACATTTGAGAAGCTAACTTGAGTCTCAAATAAATACCAAAGTCCAAACATAATAGTTATCCCAATTAAGAAGTAAACATAAGAGTACATAAGATCAAATACTCAAAGACAACATAAACAAGTTTCAAATACCTAAAAAGGTCGCAAATACATAGCAAAATACAAACAAAATAATCATAATTCCAATTAAGAAGTACATATAATAATAAGTCCAAACTAAGAAAATAAACAAATTAAAAATCGTAATCTCATCACTACTCAAGTATCTTCATCATCAAGCATATTGGAATCTTCCATTCCCATGGAATGTTTCTCTTCCGACTCTTTCATTTCTATTTTAAAAAAAAGTCAATAACCATAATCACAAAAAATAAATAAAAAGATTGTTATTTTATTAATTGTTACCTAAAGCTTCAACTTCCTTGAAATGCAACCAATTACGCATGCAAATGAGAGTTTACACAGTTTCAGGCAGTAAACAACTTCGATACTTATGCAAGATCCGACCACCAATGCTAAAGGTAGATTCTGAAGCAACGGTTGTAATTGGGATGCTTAAAATATCACAAGCCATAATAGCAAGTCGAGTGAATCGATGTTTATTAACCTTCCAATATTCTAGCACATCTACATCATTTCCCACAATGCATTCTTCACCCAAATATATATCGAGTTCAGATCTACCTTCATTTGAAGTCATCCGTCTCATTTGTTGATGATACTCCTACAATTAAACAAGTACAACATAAACAATACTAAAGTATTAATTGTAAATAAATTGAAACATATTAATCATATATTATAAATAAATTAAAAATATTATTTGTAAATTATAAATAATCTAAAAACCATTAATTGTATATTATAAATAAACCAATAAAATGAAAGAAAAGAAGAAGCTTCAAGGACTTTCATCAAGAATGGATGACATGGTATTAGATGATGAGCTTCCACTTGCCATTGTGATTCTTTTGATGAGTTAGATGCAACTCCAACTTATTCATATTCACCAAAGAGTTTATACAAATCTCTCTTTACACTATTAACCTTCTCTTGAAAATTATCCGGATCCAGCCTCTTATAAGAAAAGTTCAAGAATTGCAACTTTCCCTTTGGGTCAAGAATGAATCCAAATGAAAGACTGACAGAATATTCCTCCCAGTACTTATCAAATTTAACCTTCATATCTACCGCCATTTCTTTTATTCATTCAACTTCATTTCTATGCTTGCAACTTACATGAAATATAAGTTGGAAGTGGGATATAATGAACCAGACATCAAGTTAGTAATATGATAAAATGGGTCTAAGGCACATATCTTTTCTGCCCTTTCCCATTCTTCATCGATTAGACAGAATGTGTAGTTTCTATCTATATATCTCAAGCAAATAAATGCACGACGATACTTAATTTCACTTTCAAGCATCATAAATGTTGAATTCCATCTATTAGGCACATTCAACCGCAAGAAACTTCCACCAACATCATTTAAGTTCACCTCATCAACACATTTTAGAAAATCCCTCAACCTCCCTTCTGAAGCCTTCACATACTTGGAACTTTTTCTAATTCTTTTCAAAGCATCATTCGACACCTTTAAACCGTCTTGAACAATAAGATTCAAAACATTTGCACAACACCTCACATGAAAAAACTCACCAAGACATAACAACCCATTTCGCGAATTAAGCCTCTCTATTAAATTCTTACCATTTTATCATTATTAGAGCGTTATCCAAAGTGATTGAGAATATTTTAGATTCAGTTCCCCAATCCTTAAGCACATCAAGCAATTTTGCTTACAATTCTAACCCAGAATGCGTACAGTCTAAATTACAAAATGAAAGTAATTTAGAATCTAACTTCCATTTTTCATCAACATAATGAGCAGTCACAGCCATATAACCCATTGTAGTTACAGGAGTCCATACATCAGAAGTCAAGCAAATTCTTCCAGAAAGATTAGCTAACAAACTCTTTAACTTTTGCTTTTCAGTCATGTATAATTTTGAACAATCACTTTTTGCAGTGTTTCTACTAATAGAACGGAATTCAGGATTCAAGATTTTATTCAGCATATTAACCCCCTCATACTCAGCGTAGCTATAGAAGGTCATGTTGAATAATACTACTAGACAGCGCATCACGATAAGTCGTACTATCAGATTTCCACTTATTCAAAAGTGAAGTTTGACCATCAAACAAAGAACCTATATTGTTGGACTTAGGAGTTTTAAAACACTTTTCAATATGACGGTTCAAGTGACTGGTTCCAGCCCCGGATCGACACGTATAAAACTTCTTACAACGATTGCATTGACATTTTTCTACCCCATCGACTACTTCAACCACTGTAAAATAATCCCACGCCTTATATTTATTACCATCACCGGAATTTACATTTTTAATACCTTTTCTCTTAGAATTAGGACCAGATGAAGTATTATCACCTGTCGTTGTCCATGATGTCGTGATCTTAGAAGTACTAGTTGGAGTGTGCGAAGATCCTAACACTTGCAAGTCATCTTCCGTATTTTGATCAATGTTTTTATCCAAATCCATGTCTAAAATCAAACAACAATAACTAAGTATTAATTCATAATTCAACACACATACAACTTACAAGCAGTTAAAAGCTACAGAAACAAAATTAATTATTGTAATCTTATAAATACCAACTAATGCCCACTAAACTCAACTGATTTTCCAATTTAAATAAAATGAATTTACCTAAAATGAGAATCAATTCATACGGATACGGTATATCATTCACCCTAAAAAACTAATAAATATTATACACCAAACAACTCATAAATATTGCACACCAAACTGAAACAAGTTAATAAATACAAGAAGTTGCCCTTTTTTGAACTGCAAAGAAATATTATTTTCCTTTGTTATTAATTCTCAAGTGTACCTATATGATGAAATACTTAGAAGGTGCTGGCGATGTGCAGGTAATAATTCTTAGAAGGTTTCTTTTTTCATTGGACTATCTACAATTCTTTTCAAAAAACATTATACAAATAGTAAAATGAAATTAATTGTACAATCATAATAATAGCCACTACTTTTAAATGATTACCCCTCTACAAAATTTTCAGAAAATTTATGCTAAGGGGAAAAATAAAAGGGCTTAAACTTTCAGGATTCACGAAAGAGAACACAGCATAGTATGAAGATAAAAAAAAAATAATATCAAATAAACGGAAACATAAGCAGCAGAATTAATTGATTGTGGCATGTTCAGAAATTGAATTGATTGTAGAAAAAAAATATAGTTTCCAGACAAAAATCGAACTGGGTCTTCGAATTACCTATCCAATTGGTGGTGGCTCTGTAGAATTAGTTGATTGTGTCCGGTTCTATGGTGGTGGGTTGCTGTTAGCTCCGTGATTGCACAAATATGGTGGTCGGAAATATGACTACGCTTAGCAGCTTGGGTGGAAAACAAGAACAAGCTTTATGGGGTTCTATGATGGCGGACTCAAGACTAGTAGTGGTGACTGGCGTGAGGACTAAGGAGGAGGAGGAGTTTCGGGCGGTGGATTGAGTTTGAGAGATGACTCTGAAATAGGGTTTGAGTTGTTTGAGCAATTTTCCCCAATTTCATTTACTTTTGATTTGTTTTGCGTGAACAATCTAAATCCTTAATCCCAAATCCAACAACTCAATGCTCAAGCCCAATGTCTGCAAACTTTCGGCCCAAGACCAAGAAAAAAAAATTCGGGCCTTTTTTGGTCCAGAAACAGTTCGGGCTTCTATGGCCCAAGCCCGAACAGCCCATCGGGCCATCTGGGCTGGGTTAAATCCGGCCTGAGTTTTTTGTCCAATAAAATGAAGGCCCAAGCTTGTCTAGAAAAGGGCCGGGCTGGCTGGCCCACGGGCCGAGTTCATTTTTGACAGCTAGTGATAGTCATGAAGTGAGGTTTTTTTTTTAGTTTTTCTTGTGTGTGTGTATTTATTTTCTTTATAATCAATTGATTTGTGGTAATATAATTTGGTTTTGTGTGTGTGTGTATTTCTAGTGATTCACATCTATACAATAAATTATGTGTAAATATTAAGAGGGCATTCTATGCATCTATTGTGTTGATATTTGGAGGTGTATATATTTTAAGTATTATTTATGAATAAAAAATTTGGGTAGTAGTTGCATATTAGTTCATCTCGCATCTAATGTTATATTATTAAAGTTAAATGCGATCTAAATTAATAGTTCTTTAGCTGGTGTGTGCCTTTGTATTCCTTTGTAAGGTGTGACTAGAGTGATTGTTATTTGGTAGGTGTGTTAGATTAATTAAGTTGTTTATTTACAGTGAAGATTGTTGTTTATTACAAATAATATGTAAGAAATATTGGTGTTATTTTCACAGGTTATGGGTATCATGCACGTTGGTATTTTTTATTAAAATAAACAGACGAGAGCATCAACTACCAAGATTATCCAAGAGTTTGGTGTTGCAATTAATTCAGATTGCATAGTGGCGATGAGTATTTGTGAATTTAATATGGAGTTGGTTTTGAGTTTATTTCGTATATTATTGCCAGAGTATTTTGGCGTTAAAAAAAGGTGGATAAAGCAAATGGTTGAATAATCTAAGTGTCCATGTGAGAATCAAGTATTGTATTGAGGGGACATAATGAAGATCCAACTCCATACTGCCCATGTACTATTATAAAGAAATTATATTATCCACATATGAAGAGTTTATTTATCCTGTTGGAAGTGAATCAATGTGGACAAGTGCAGATAATACCCAAAAAGAACAAAGTGTGGTAGATGCGGGGAACGAGAATACAAACTCAAAACATGTAGAGATCCACCATATGTATCTCAGACTTAGTAATCAATATTTGAATCCAATAGTTCAACTTTTTATTCACCCAGTAATTTTGATTAGTTGTATGAAATAATTCACAAGTGTATGGCGTTATTCAAATAAATAATCCAACCTTATATTGAAGTAACTTTTTAGTTTATTTTATGTTTACTCAACTTAAATGGGAAGTAACTCCTTACTTTATTTGGTATTTATTCGTGTTGACAGACGTTTTCTAACAGTATGTTAACTTTAGTTTGCTTGGTGTTTACTCGTGTTGACAAGCATTCTCTATATAAAAATGGTAGAAAAAATTAACTGGCAATCGACACAAAGTTAACAATTAACTCCATTTAGATGAGTACTTACGAGCATAAAAAAATCAAATGTCACTTAATATAAATATACAATCAACGTCTTGCTAGTTCAACGAATACACAAACACAAAAATAATATTACATGGTACCACAAAATGGTATGATAATCAATATAAAATGAATTCATCAATTCCATATAAAGAAAGCACAATGAAGAGAATGCAAAGTAAATTAATTTCTTGAGGTGCATAAGTCCATGAGAAATATTGTCAACACCTTCAATCCACAATAATTAAAGGGAAAAACCAATATAGACAGTGTAATTTACTATATATGAAAATATTTTTTTCTTGAATCCTCAGGAAATGGGCCAAAGGATTTATGCTCACTCAAAATTTTAGGATTTAGATCATTGTGTTCACCATGTTTGTACAACAAAGTAACTACCCATTTCCTATGTATTTTTTCTTCAAAATCTTCTCTAGGAAGGTCAACAACAATAATGAAGTACCTTACGTGCGAAACCATTAATACATCACAATCCCTACACATATAATCCACATGTAAGCACTACAATAAAAAAAGGGCAGTACTGGCGGATATGCTGACGGCTTTTAAGCCGCCAGCATTACTGACAGCTTCCCTGACGGATTACATTCCTGAAAGATTTGCTGACGGCCAATTTCCGTCAGTAATCCCACAGGGAAAGTGCGAGAATTTATCCCACTTAATTATCTTGATGGTCATGCCCGTCAAGATATAATTTTTCTTTTTAAAAAAAAACATGAATATATATATATATATATATATATATATATATATAATATATATATATATATATATATATATATATATATATCGTGACGGATTTAACCCATCAAGATATTTAAAAAAGAAAAAGGAAGAAGTATATATTTATATCCTGGTGGATTTAACCCATTAGGATAATTTTCGAATTAAAAAAATAAAAAAATGTTTGCTGATGGCTTCATCCGTCAGCGTATAAGTAGCGACGTTCCAGACGCCCTTGGCCGTCAGGATTCTAACCTAAAAAATGCGTTGTATTCTTCCTCACCTCCATTCTGTCACATTCACTCCAAAAAAAAAAAAAAAAAACTCCCGGCCCCTAACCGCCTGCCCCCCGTCGCCGACCAATTGTCGTCGCCGCCCTTAGCTGTTCGCCGCCCTCAGCCGTCTAGCCGCCCTTTGCCGTCCGTTCGTTCGCCGCCCTCAGTCATCCAGCCGTCCTCTGCCGTCCGTCCGCAGCCGCCTCCATAGGTAAGTAAGTTTTATTATTATTATTATTATTATTATTATTATTATTATTATTATTATTATTATTATTATGAATTAATTGTTAATATTTTATAATTGGGGTTTGATTTTTTTTTTAAGAGCAAAGTTATCCATACTGTCCCCAGTAAAAATAAAATAAAAACAAAATTTTGTCATTATTTATGTGTACGAATGTAATGTAGGTGTATTTTAATTTCAGTTTAGTATGAATGTAGGTGTATTTCTAATTTGTTAGTATGAATGTAGGTGTATTATTTAATTTTAATTCAAATTCTTATTTTAAATTAAAAGATATATATTCAATTTTTAAAGTATTTTTAATATAAATAAAAATTACTAATTAAAATTCTGTCATTATTTTTCGTTTTAATTGAAAAATCTATTTTAAGATTCTGTCATCGTTTTTTTAAAATAGAAATCTGGTTTTTTATTTTTTAAATCAAATTTGGGATTTAAATAATTTTAATATAAATAATAGTTAATTTATCATTCTGTTTTTATTTAATTTGAAAACAAATTTATAGTTTAAAATAATTTTAAATTAAATAAAAATTAATTTAAAATTCTATTTTTATTTTCTAGTTAAATTAATTTAATATTCTACTTTTAATTTAAAACTCTTTTTTAATTTTAAAAAATAAATTTATACAATGAAACACTGTTTTTAAATTGAAGTTTTGATTTCAATTAGGGATGTAATCGTAAATAAATTAGGGTTAAATTGATAGATTTTTAGGAAAATACGTACTCAAAGTATATAATTAGATAGTTATGGGTTAATATAGTAAATAATTAGGAAAACAGTATTTTATTGTATTAATTTAGATTGTTAAGGTCTGCTTTTAAATTTAGATAAACTTTAGGGGCAAATTAGTAAATAATTAGGAAGGTAGGGTTTTTTTGTATCCAATTATAATGTTTGATCTGTAATTAATTATATTGTGATATATGTATGCACCCATTCTATTGTATATATATTGTTCATGTATGGGAGGCCGTGGTGATCGGCCGGGATTTAAAAAAATATTGTGTATTTTACATGCATGGGAGGTCGTGGTGATCGGACGGGATTTAATTTTGTGGTGTTGTTGGTTGTATACCGTCGGCTGTTGACGTGGGTTACGGCGCCAGCCAGGAGGTGTTGTCCCTCCAATAGCAGATTTTCAAAAATTCTTAAAAAAACGTGATAGGGTGCATATGGTTTTATTTAAATTTTAAAAATATTTTAAAAGAATATGACGGTGGTAATTGCTTATTTAGAACCTTGGCGAAGTGACGCGATTCATATTTTTGTAGAGAACCTTAGAGAATAAATTATAGATTCACTCGTGTGTTTGATTAATTTAGAGAATCAATTATATATAGATCACTCGTTTGAGAATTAATATCAAATAGAGAATTTTGAAACTAAGTTTTGAATTATTCCAATATTCCTTAGACCCGTTTGAGATTTAATATCAAATATAAAGTTTGATACTAAATTGAATTATCCCATTTTTGGACAGTTTGAGAATGTGACTTGTAGTACGGTTATCTTATGTGTATGTATGTTTTTTTAGTTTTGAAATTTTAGTTTCTGCATCTCTCTAATTGTTCTCGGGCGCACTGAAATATACGTGTATTATGAGAACTGAGGGGAGATGCTGCCGAAGTTTTGAATCTAACAAAAATGCATGTTTTAAGATAATACATACTACTAAATGTCATGTTCTTGAATGGGATAGAAGCCTTACCAATTATAACTCAAATTACGCATTCTTCTCGTAATGCTGCCGAAATTTTGCCACATTCTTTTCCGCCCATTCATTCTAGAATCACGAATAACCCTAAAAAATCTTAGGATGGATCCTGATCGTAGTTGAGTGTACAAATGGAATATTGTCGGATTTCTAAATCCTGAGTTCGTGGCCGGTGTCGATAGTTTTGTACAATTTGCTGCGTGAAGAACTGCAAGATTTATTAGAAGAAGTATTTGAATCTGGATAAGTGCTAGTTTTGTGTCATCCACGGTTCAAGCTCGCGAAGAAGGGACAAGCTAAACGGTACAAGTCCAACTTAGTTTTGTACAAGAGGATGTTTTACTTTCCTCTAACGGCCCGCCTGCAGAGGTTGTACGCATCTACAACAACGACAAATGATATGTGGTGGCATGCAGAACATGTAGAGGATGGTGTCATGCGTCACCCGTCAGATTCCAAGGCTTGGAGGCACTTCGATCAAACTCATCCAGAGTTCACCGTTGAAACTCGAAATATAAGATTGGGTCTATATACAGACGGATTTCAACCTTTTGGAAGTTTTGGAAAACAATACTCATCGTGGCCGGTGATTGTCACACCATATAATTTGCCTCCCTGGATGTGCATGAAAGAGTAGTACATGTTTCTCAGCGTTCTCGTCCCAAGCCCACAAAACCCAAAAGTTAAGTTAGATATTTTTCTACAGGCTTTGATTGAGGAGCTGAATTAGTTGTGGTCCGACGGTTCTCTCTCGTACGATGTATCTAAAAAATAGAACTTTCAGTTGTGAGCGGCCCTTATGTGGACCATTAGCGACTTTCCTGCCTACTCGATGTTGTCCGGTTGGAGTAAGGCCGGTCAAATGGCTTGTCCGTATTTCATGGAGCGTTCAGACGCTTTTACCCTGAAAAAGATCATGAAGCAATCATCGTTTGATAACCATCATAAATTTCTAGAATGTGATCATCGGCTTCGTAAAGATAAAAATTTTTTATGAAAAATAGAAAGGTTGAAGCTTTGCCACCGCACATCCATTCTGGAACAGAGAATTTGGCCGAAACTGAAAGGCTAGGACTTCTGAAAGTAACCGATAAAAATGCAGAACAGGTGAACGGGCTAATAGTGAAGAATAGTGGTTGGAGAAAAAGAAGTATTTTTGGGGATTTGCCTTACTGGAGCACTAACTTAATTCGTCATAATTTAGACGTTATGCACATTTAGAAAAATGTTTTTGATAATGTGTTTAACACGGTGATGAATGTTAAATGGAATACAAAAGACACTTCGAAATCAAGAGATGAGTTAGCAGAATACTTTCACCGTCCCGAACTTCATGCAGACGCATCAGGAAAGTATTCCAAAGTGTCGTACACGCTCGATAAGCCATAGAAAGTTGAATTGTATGAATGTTTAAAGGATCTCAAATTTCCATACAGGTACGCATCAAATCTAGGTCGTTGTGTTGATATGAAAGGATTGGGATTGTACGAGATGAAAATCTATCACTGTCACGTGTTTATGCAGTGGTTGATCCCAATTGCATTTCGAGAACTGCTTCCTCATCCTATGTGGAAGGCACTAACAGAGCTAAGTTTGTTTTTCAAAGATCTGAGTGGAAGAGTTATTGGAATTGTTGTTATGAGTCGTTTAGAGTGTGATATTCTCTTAATACTCTGTCAACTTGAGATGATATTTCCACCAGGTTTCTTCGATCCAATGGAACATTTGCCCATCCACTTACTGTACGAAGCGAGAATTGATGGTCCAGTGTAATATAGGTGGATGTATCCTTTCGAGAGGTATCTGCGCAAGTTGAAAAACAATGTAAGGAATAATGCGTGTGTTGAAGGATCGATAGCAAACACATATCTAGTTGAAGAGTCGACGAATTTTATTTAGTACTACTTCGACAATAATGTCTCCACAAAAAGGATAAATTTAAATCGTAATGAAGAAGTTCAAAATGATGAAGATGGCAATCCAAATGTTCTATCTATTTTCAAAAATAATGGTGAAGCTTTGTCAGACGCAGGGAAAAGATTCTTGTCGGATGAAGAATTGGCCGAGGACCAAAAATATGTGTTACTAAATTGTGATGAACTCCAATAATTTATCAGGTTAACGATTCAAGCTCGTTGCAATTGTAATTATCGAAATCTATTAATTAAATATGATAACAGTTCTCCATTTTAAACATAAATGCGCAGTTTTTTCGAAGACGGTGTTAAACGTCACCAATCGAACATTACAGATGAGCCACTGAATCGAAAGTTGGACGCTGAATTTCCTGTTTGGTTTGAAAACTACATGAGTCTTAATTATCTTTAAAATTACATGGCAATTAATATATATTATAACATTTTAAAACATAAAATTATTGTAGGCACGAGATCCTTTGAACAATGTAAATGACGATTATTTAAGGTCCATTGCGTATGGTCCATCACGTGTTGTGAATACATTAAACGGGTGTAAGATAAATAGATACAGATTTCACACGCTTGCGTATGGTTCTGGATGATCAACGTCGAGCACAAGAGTTTGTATAAGAGGAACAAATTATGGGCCACATTATATAGATTATTGCGGTCGTATTCTAAAAGTAGTTAAATTGGAGTATCACAGGCTTTAAACGACGGAAGAACGCTCTTGTTCAAATGTGAGTGGTTTTATCCAACTCCAGCCAGCACGAGAATTCACCCTCAGTATAAGCTTGTTGATATCAATCATAAACGTAGATTCACTCGATACGAGCCATTCGTACTCACCTCCCAAGGGACTTAAGTGCACTACAGTTCGTATCCGAGTTTGAAGCGAGACAAACTAGATCAGTGGGCAACTTGTAAAATTAAAGCTCGATCAACGGTGGATTTTATCGACCCTCGTGTGCCTGAACAACAGCCATTCCAAGAAGATGTTGTAGAAATATTTCCTGCAATACAACTGGAGGATGTCGACTTCCAATTAAAGGACCCTATCAATCACAAAAATGCCGAGTCGGTCGATGATCGTGATTTAGAAGAGTCAGAAAGAGATGAATTAATATTAACTAAAGAAGACGAAGAAAGCTACGGGCATGAGTCTGAAAGTTAGGGTTGAGGTTCGAAGAGTTTATGAGTGTTAATGATAATCTGAACAATCATATATATATATATATATATATATATATATATATATATATATATATTAATAAAACTGTGTTGTATGTTAGATGCCTGGCAGGGGTGCGCATAATTGTCAGATTTCTCTCGCCTCATTGTCCTCGGCACCCCATGAGGATGACGATGATGCCGACGACTTGGACCAGGATGATACTGTTCCACCTACCCCGTCTGATGAGGCGGGGGCCCAGAGCACGACTTGTACAAAGGTTAGGAATACAGGGATCGAGGTCTTCGTGCTCGGAAATAAGTATGTAACATTTTAATCAATTTTGTTATGTGTTCAATATATAATTTAATTATTTTACATATATTTAAATAAACTTATTAATATTTAGGTTACTAAGTCTGTCGAAGGAATTGGCGACCTATTTAAGGACTATACACGAGTCTCGTATCCACCCAGCAAGGTGGAAATTTGAGCACATCCCAGACAGCCATCGTCAGACGTGGTGGCATCATTTTATGGTAATTTTGTTTATTTATTTATTTTGTGTTAAGTAAATTGATTAATTATTTTATTTAATTGTATTTCTTTTGTAGGGATTGGTGTGGTGGGACAGAGGTATATACGATGAGAATCCATCAGGAGGGCATTCTATATAGTCATGCGGGACTCTTACAAGAATCGTATATACGAGTGGAAGAAGGCGTATCGATTAGATGGGACGATACCTTCCTGCGTAGGCGAGACGAACTGGAACAGATTGGCTGGTGCAGTTTCAGAAGCCTCAGGAGGTAGAGAAGTCTGAGAAGGCAAGGCGCAATAGATTGAGCGAGCCCGGAGGCCCTCAAACTGGTATAGCGAAGCACCGAGGCAGGTCTCTGCCGGCAAATCGACAAGCCACCAAAATTGTAAGTTGATAATAATTTATATTTTAAGTAAGTAATTATATTATTGAACATGTATAATTTTATATTTTAATTAATGCATTATATTATTGTAAATATATATTTATATACAGGCTGCTCGGACGGGTACGCAGCCCAATAACTACGACCTTCTTCTGAAGTATCATCAAAATCACGACGGCACATTTACGGATCCCAAAGATCAGAAGATAGCTGTAAGTTTATATATTATATATCTGAGTTATTTAGTTTAAAAGTAGCTAAAAATCTTTATATCGGGAGGACTATGAGAGGGATTTGGAGGTAGACCCGGACAAGGTCCATATAGAGGTTGTCAGGAATAAGAAGGGTCAACTCTATGGCCTTGGATGCTTCGGGAAGGCTCAAAAGGGCAGTACTTCTTCCACCCCCACCGCCGATGTTCGTCAGCTTCGAACGCAGCTGCAGTCCCAGCAGACGCAGCTTGAGCTAGCCAACCAGGAGATTCAGCGGATCCGCAAGGAGCAGGCGCTAGAGATTCAGTGGATACGCGATGAGCAGACGCGTTCCCAGTTGGCGCTCAAGCAGCAGATTCAGGATGTTGTTACCCTGTCCATGTCTCGTCAGGCTATGTCTCATCAGCCTCTTACTGATCCAACATCCGATAGTGATAATGATTCGATGGTTGTAGAATTCTGAATTTGTTTATACTTTGAATATTTGAATAATTTATTTTAATTTATTAATATTGGATAATTTGTTTTTATATTTAATTATTGGATAGTTTATTTTGGATTATCTAAAATTTTATTTTTTTATTATTTTTTAATTTAATTATTGATTAATATATTACAAAAATTTATAATAATTTAATTTTTCTACTGACGGGTATAACCGTTAGGAAACTTTATGCCTTCCTGACGGTCTATACCACCAGCAATGCTGACGGGAAACTGACGAGTATTTTGACCGTCAGTATTGGTGACGAGCTTCTAACAGCCAGGAATAGTGGCGGCCTAATCCGTCAGGAAGGCATCAGATATTCCTGACTGTTGAAGTCCATCAGGAATACTGACGGCCATTTCCAAACGTCTTTGGCCGTCACAAATCTTGACGGGTGGACGTTTCCGTCAGGATACTATAATTCCGACCACAAACATGCTGATGGCTAATATCCGTCAAGAGGCCGTCAGTATTTAATATACTGATGGCCGTCAGCATAGCCGAACTTTTTTGTAGTGAAATTAACTAGAATAATAAGAAAACTAGTAATGAATAATAAATAAGTGAACCACTATCCAAAAAAATATAACCCCGTGCTTATATTTGGACATTCAAAAAAGACAACGTCAAGCCGGTCCCTAATACTCGTCCTAGCATATGAACCAATCCGAAGAGCGATGTCTTTTTAATTTCATATAATTGAATCATTGATTAAAAAAAATGAAATAAGTGTTATGTAGCACTTGACAGCATATGTCACATCCCGATGAACTTCATAAGCGAAAGTCTACCCAATATCAACCTTCACTCAACCAAACGTGAATAGGAAACAATGCATAATCTACAAGTGTTATAAAAAACTAACCCAGAAAAATTATTATATGAAAATATTTAAAAAGAAATCGTGGACCTGAAAAATAAGAAATAAATCACATATAAACACCCTTGATCAGAAGCACCAGTTGGCAACATAATTGAGACAACTATACGAAATGTAACTAAGAAAATTCAAAATTCCATATGTATCAAGTTTTGTGATAGCTAAATGCACTTAATTATGATTAACAAGATAAAGATTTTTTTTACCTCTCAATATGCCTTGTGAAGCTTGAGATTCATATAGTGAATAAAGAAGAAGAAGAAGAAGAAGAAGAAGAAAATAGAGTAATTACAACAATTAATTCCCATAATATACAAAATAAGAACCTACTAATTTACATTGGGCAAAGACTCAAATGTGACGGTCACACGGGTCTTCTGTCATGTAACGGAGCCCCAAACCCAATAAATCTGCCTAATTCGACCCAATTTGATGGATCAAATCCGGGTCTGAATAGGTGTAGAGCTCCGTCACATGATAAATGATCCATGTGGCCGTCACACAGGAGACTTGCTCTTTACATTGTAGGTAATCAAATGTAAAAAAGGCAATGAACAACACTTAAGAATTATACTATATAATACATAAAGGGTCATTATTAAACCCAAAATCAACAAAAAAAAAAAGGCATCTAGTAAACTCATGTATACCTATGCCTTGAGTAAACACACAAAGTAAAAATTCAAAGTCCAAGATTAAATAAATCAATTACTTGAACCATATTTCAATATCATTCTTAACATATGAAAAGGCATTCTCAAAGTCTAAGATTTTAAATGCTGGATTCGGGATTCGCAATACCGAATACTCGTTTGTTCTAAAATTCAAAAATCAAATACTCAAAAAACAATTTCTGGTACCTACTCACCTATGCTACAGGAACCTATTCAATTTCTTTTTATTATGACTCTCTCCACTATACTTTTCTCTCTCATTGCACTTTTGTTTTCTCTCTCATTCTCTACGCCATCTCACATTCTCTCTCTAAACCACCACACCTAACACAAAAAGTGAAAAAGGAAAACTGTTTGCATGCCTGTGAAAAAGGAGCATGCTAATATGTTTTCTCCTCAAAATAATTACAACCACAGCCTCGTCTGTTTGCATGCATGTATTGTAAAACTGAACTGGACTTGCGTCTTTTTATTGATATTAATGTCTCTCTATCTATTGATAAGGGTAATTTTAATCGCATCTACACTTTGTTTATTAAATTGTTTAATTTTAGTCAATTATATATTTATTAATTTTTATTAAATTGCTTAATTAATTTTATTGATTGGTCTGCGAGGCCCAACTCGTATGGACAAAGTCCTGACTTTAAACTGTCTCTTTCCATTCCACTTCAATTTATACCACGCACTTAATTTGTCTTTAGTCATTAGAATTATTAAACTTTCTTGTCACAAAAAAAAATTATTTTTAAAAACTCCTGTTATTTTTTACGCTTAATTATATATACATTGAGAGAAAACATATTTATTTATCATTAGCCAAAATTGTTGAAATGATGTCACTAGATCAATCTACAATTATTGTTATATTTTAATCTATAATAATAATTAAATAAATATAATTAAACATAATATAAAAATAAAATATTATTCACTTACTAGATATGATTTGACATCTACAGTAAAAAGTAAAGATTCAGAATCCTACAACAAACAAAGATTCTTACTATTCACAGAATTCTAAATATCCTAAAATTTTGAATACCAGAATTCAAAATCCCAAAGAATGTTAGTCCAAACAGGCCCTAAAGGTTTTTTTAACTATTTGTTTATCTTTGACATATGTATAATCTCCAATTAGCTATTCACATCACGAAAAAAAAAAATTAATCACGTGCATATATATTAGTGATAACATAAGTGTATCTCAATGAGGGAATTTCCAAGATCATAATAAATCAATTACATGGACCATATTTCAATATCATTCTTCACATATGAAAAAATCTCTATTAAAAAACATTCCCTAAAAGTGTCTATACTGGAAAATAAAAATTATAAATGTTTGTTTAACTAATTTTTCTTATCATTGACATATAGGTAATTACCAGATAGCTATCTACATCACAAATTAGATTACTTGAATTAACCAACATGTTCTCAATCATAAAAATAATTCCAAAAAAAGTAATATTTGCATGAATTACTATATCACAAGTTTGAGACAAAAAAAAAGTGATAATTTATAATTATTAGGAGAAGAAAAGAAGAAAAAACACAATAAATAAATAACAAACCTTGAGTTTAGGGTTGTCAAAGCTGGGTTTATACATCTTCCTCTCGTTCCTCCGACAATTAGATTCATCCTCGAAGAAAGATTATTTATAGTTCTCTTACTAGCGGCTTTAAAATGTGTCAAATTCTTTTTCCTACTCAATGCTTTGTTATTCCACATGGAAGAGGGCTTGTTGTGATCGTGTCTTTAACGCCTTCTTAAAGACTCTAATTCAAAATCGAAATCTGATTTAACCCTGGTTTATGCCCACACATTCATCGCTACGCCCTTACCATTTCCCACTGGAAATCTGATTTTTTAAGTCAAATTTCAAGGTACCTATTCACTACACCCTTCTGCGGGGGTAGTTTTCTTCTTGATTGAACACTTGTCGTGCTAATCTTCTCTAATGCCAAACTGGTGTCGTGAACAACAACATACTTTTGTTGTTGGAATTTCTTGTTTTTGCCATCGAAACTGAAAATTTAAGAGTCGAGAGGCTGGGGATTTATGAAGTTTTAAGAGGGATGGATTTTGAAGATGATATTCAGGATAGGAGATTATTGAAAATTATGATTAGAATCTAAGGTTTTTTCGATTTCTAGTTACAAATAATTTGTAAGGGATATTCTGAAGGGGAGAATTTTGAGAATGGTTGTGATTGGAGTTGTTTTGGGAGTAAAAACCATTTGAGTATATGAAAAGAGAAAAAAAAAACTTTGCATCTAGAAAGTTTTTTTTTCTTTTTGCTGGTATGGAAATGTTGGACAGCATAAATGGCACTTTACAGGAAGAAGAAAGAACAACGAAAGTCGAAGATAGGCTTGTAGCCTCGCCGAATAGTTTTGTAGCTGATCGAACTTCTTAGCGAAGTCTCAGTATAGGATACACCTTCTATCACCGAATATATATATATATATATATATTAAAGCACAGGTCTGGAGAGAGAAAAAAAAATGAGTAGAATGCCACGTAAATGCCACGTAGGATTATTTTCTTTTTTTAGTTGTGTAGGAGTTTTATTAACATAATTATGATAGATACCATAATTAATATTAATGATGATTTGATTCACCTAGGATTAGTTCTTTTTTTAATTATGTAGGAATCTTCTTAACATAATTAGGATAGATACTCTAATTAACATTATAATAAGAAATATTATATATATATATATATATATATATATATATATATATATATATATATATAATTAATATATATAATATTAATTCTTATTTTTATAATGTTAATTATATATATATATATATATATATATTAGGTGTGCATTTATATTTTACATATTAATCGCTTCAACATCATTGTAATATTTATATTTAAACTTAATACTTATACTATCATCTACTCATTGTGCGGAGGGAAAAAAATTATCTTCACACGAAATTATAGTAAGACCTAAAAAACCATGTAAGAGAGAAAAAAAGTCACGTAGGATTATTTTATATACATATATATACGTACATATAAATATTATTTTTTTTAATTGTGAGTCCAAATAATATCAAAAGTAATTTGACCACTTTTTTAAATTAGATTATATAAAAATGATAACATAATTTAGTATTTATTTTATTGGCTATCAACGTGTTATCTATCAAATATTATTACGATTCAATACTTTTTTTTATTTGAATTGATCTCATAAATAATGTTTAATATTAATGATGATTTAGTTTCTTTTTTAATTATGTAAGAACTTTCTTAACATAATTAGGATGGATACCCTAATTAATATATAAAAAAATTAATAAGATCATTTGAATATATGTATATATATATGTATGTATATGTATATGTTATTTTGGTTTTTATTGTGAGTCCAATAATATGAAATTTGTCATTTTTTCTCAAAAATAATTTGACCACTTTTTAATATAAAATATGCAAAATTGCACAGTGCAATACAATGTAGCATTTCTTTTATTGGCTATCAACATGTTATTTATAAAATATTATTACGGATTCAATACTTTTGATTTGAATTGATTTTATAAAATAATGTATTTTGTTACTATCTCAGTAATCATGCAAAAACAACACAAGCGCGAAACTAGCATCGAGTGAAATGAACACTGTGGCATCAACTATAATAGGTTCGTAAAAAAGATCAACTAATCCCAAAACCAAGAAGGGAAAGTCGCCTCTAAAAGTAAATGTTACTAATGACGGTAATCTTGAAAACATTCATGACATACTTAATTTATATCGAAATTCAAAATCTAGATAATTCTATTAGATATGCATTTACGTTTTACATACCAATCACTTTAACTTCATTTGAATATTCATATTTTGTTTCGTATACTTATACTATTATTTGATCACTATGTAGAGGTAACAATGTAAAAAATTCTCTTCATACCAAATTTGTAGTATACCTACAATCCATGCTGGATAGTAAAATAATTCGTTTAGAATGATCAAACAAATGTTTTTGGAGATGATGGTGTTGCCAAAAGTTTAGAATTACCAAATAAATATTTTCCTAAATAAGTCAGTTTTTAGTCATGGTTAATTGTACGTTGTTATATCAAGTGTGACTAATTGTAAGGGTTTAAATATATTGATCGGCGATGATTAGAATAAACGTAGTAATAATATTATAAATGTTGTGTAATAAGGAAATTTTTCATAATTTGTAAAGTACATTTCGTCTAATAACAATCATTCTATGAACAGGTTATATTATTTTTCAATATTATTCGATTTTTAAATAATATTTAGATGTATTATATATAGAGAGTGGTTTCGGTAAAAAACCATCTATGGTGTGAGAACTAGGGATGGTTTTCACCGAAATACATACATACATACATACATACATACATACATACATACATACATACATACAACTTAAGTATACATATATATAATTACTTATTTAAATATTTTAATATAT
>BMAC01000385.1:343263-367296 GCA_014905375.1 Phtheirospermum japonicum
AATTTTTATTATGAGTTTTTTTCTTTTACGTTTTTTATTATTTTTTTCATTCCAAGTCCAACAATATCAAATTTGTCATTTTTTCTCAAAAATAATTTGATCACTTTATTTAATTAAATTATACAAAAATACACAATATAATATAATTTGATATTATTCTTATTACTATCAACATGTTGTTTATAAAATATTATTACAATTCAATACTTTTTTATTTGAATTGGTTTCATAAAATAATGTATTTTGTTATTATCTCAAAAACCACTTAAAACAATACAAGTGCAAACCCAGCACCAAGTGGGATGAACATTATGACATCAATTACAATAAATTTTAAAAAATATCAACTAATTCAAAAACAAAAAAAGGGGAAGGCCGCCTATGAAAGCAAATTTTGCTAAAAACAGTAATTTTGAAAATATTAATGTCACACTTAATATCGATTGGAGTTCAAAATTGAATTTATTCTCTTAGGTGTGCATTTATATTTTACATACTAATCGCTTCAACATCATTGTAATATTTATATTTAAACTTAATACTTATACTATCATCTGCTCATTGTGCGGAGGAAAAAAATTATCTTACACGAAATTATAGTAGACCTAAAAAAACCATGTAAGAGAGAAAAAAATTCATGTAGAATTATTTTATATACATATATATACGTACATATAAATATTATTATTTTTTTTTTAATTGTGAGTCCAAATAATATATAAAGTAATTTGACCACTTTTTTAAATTAGATTATATAAAAATGATAACATAATTTAGTATTTATTTTATTGTCTATCAACGTGTTATCTATCAAATATTATTACGATTCAATACTTTTTTTTATTTGAATTGATCTCATAAATAATGTTTAATATTAATGATGATTTAGTTTCTTTTTTAATTATTTAAGAACTTTCTTAACATAATTAGGATGGATACCTTAATTAATATATAAAAAAATTAATAAGATCATTTGAATATATGTATATGTATATGTTATTTTGGTTTTTATTGTAAGTCCAATAACATGAATTTGTCATTTTTTCTCAAAAATAAAATATGCAAAATTGCACAGTGCAACACAATGTAGCATTTATTTTATTGGCTATCAACATGTTATTTATAAAATATTATTACGATTCAATACTTTTGATTTGAATTGATTTTATAAAATAATGTATTTTGTTACTATCTCAGTAATCATGCAAAACAACACAAGCGCGAAACTAGCATCGAGCGGAATGAAACTGTGGCATCAACTATAATAGGTTCGTAAAAAGATCAACTAATCCCAAAACCAAGAAGGGAAAGTCGCCTCTAAAAGTAAATGTTACTAATGACGATAATCTTGAAAGCATTCATGACATACTTAATTTATATCAAAATTCAAAATCTAGATAATTCTATTAGATATGCATTTACATTTTACATACCAATCACTTTAACTTCATTTGAATATTCATATTTTCTTTCGTATACTTATACTATTATTTGATCACTATGCAGAGGTAACAATGTAAAAAATTCTCTTCATACCAAATTTGTAGCATACCTACAATCCATGCTGGATAGTAAAATAATTCATTTAGAATGATCAAACAAATATTTTTGGAGATGATGATGTTGCAAAAGTCTAGAATTACCGGACAAATATTTTCCTAAACAAGTAAGTTTTCAGTCATGGTTAATTGTACGTTGTTATATCAATTGTGACTAATTGTAAGGATTTAAATATATTAATCAGCGATGATTAGAATAAACATAGTAATAATATTATAAATATTGTGTATAAGGAAAATTCTCATAATTTGTAAAGTACATTTCSTCTAATAACAATCATTCTATGAACAGGTTATATTATTTTTCAATATTATTCGATTTTTAAATAATATTTAGATGTATTATATATAGGGAGTGGTTTCGATAAAAACCATCTATGGTGTGAGAACTAGGGATGGTTCTCACCGAAATACATACATACATACATACATACATACATACATACATACATACATGCATACAACTTAAGTATACATATACATAATTACTTATTTAAATATTTTAATATATTTTCTGCCAAAACTGATAAAGTCATGGATGTTATACATTTAACCAAGGGTGGTGTATTTCTCATCTATGGATACAGAGGAATCTTTCTACAAATCTAATAGTGGAATTGTTAATGTAATATCTAACGACATAACTTCTCTTATTTCGAAAGGAAGAATTAGGCATTCTAGATTTAGTGTTCCTTTTAATATCCAACAAGATCTCGATGTTTCCTGGTACTCCACTTGCAAAATTAATGGTGGATGCGCATCTCATTAATTGGGATAAATCTCCAATGATGCATAGCAATTATTCTGATATTCTGGACAAAACATTAAAAGACGTGATGAGATTGCAAAATAATTATAATACGCAGCTTTCATTTGGTAACAAAATAATAATTATTTGTGGAGATTTTCACAAGTTTTGCCGGTTGTGCCAAATGGCGCTGGACCAGACGTATTTCACATGATGATCAAATCTTCGCATTTATGGACTCATTACATGGTTTTGAAGTTGACCAAGAATGTGGTGCTGCAAAATCACAATTCAGATCCCGATTGTGTCAAGTTAAAAAAAAAAATTGTCAATTCGATAAATAGTATACGGGATGAAATAGTTGTAGGACCAAACGATGGTATCGCTCAAACTGAAATCCAGGCTATTTATTATTGAAAGATGATGGTGACCATGTTCCGTCAATTGTGGCCAACACATATCCACAATCTGAAAAAACACTGAATGTTTCGCTTATTTGGAGGTTCGAGCTATTCAATCTCTAACACTTGATGTCGTCGATTTGATTAATAAACATAGGATGTCATAAAATGATGGAGAATTAAAGTTCCGATTCAAACATTGACATATTGTAGGACGTCCACTCACCAAAGTTTCTAAACACCATTAAGTGTTATGGATTGCCGAACTATGAGGTAAAACTAAAATTTAGAATTCCACTCATCTTGTTGAGAAATACTTATTCATTTTCTTGTGTTGTGTAATGTTGGTTGTTACAAACTTGACGATCATATTGTATAGGCTAATATTTTTCAAGGAAGCAATGCACGTGAATTGTTGTTTATCCCAAAAATGATTGTCACACCATCTAATTCGAGCTTGCCTTTCAAATTACAATGATGACAATTTCCTCTGATTGTGTCATATACTATGATGATCAACAAAACTCAAGGACAATTTCTCTCTAACGCTGGACTTTTCCTGAAAAATTCAGTTTTCAGTCATGATCAGTTGTACGTTGCTATATCAAGTAAGGGTGGAAAAATGAAGCACGCCATGATTGACCGACACGAACACAACACAAAATAATAGGCTATCGGTTAAGGCTTATTGGATTCATGCCTTATCGGGCTAACACGATAAGACACGTTAAGTAATGAGTTGATAACGCACTAACCCGATAAACACGATAAGACCCGATAATATTTTAATTTCCCCATTTTATATTCATTTACTCATTGTTAGTATATGTGATCTTTAATTTATCATTAGTACATTTTTCATATTATAATTTTAAATGTATTTGACAATTTGTATTGATAATTTTATAGATATGTATTATATCTATTAGAAGATTATGTATTTTATTAATTAACGAGCCTAATGTGCTTAACGGGTAAGATTAAATAAATTCAGTATTTTTGTTTATCGTGCCTATCGTACCGTGTCGTACTTTTCGTGTTTTTAGCATGTCGTGATTCGGGTTTAGATTATAGGCCTAACAAGCTTATCGTGTAGTGTTCGTGCCTATGATTATCGTGTCGTGCCTTATTGTGCTGGCCCGATAAGAACTCGACACGATTGACTTGTCAGCCTTGATATCAAGGGTGACCAATTGTAAGGGTTTAAAAATATTGATCGACGATGATGAGAATAAACATTGTAACAAAATTACAAAAAGTTGTGTATAAGAAAATTTTTCAGAATTTATAAACTACATTTCGTATAATAACAATTCTTTTATGAAACAGGTTATACTATTTTCAATACTGTTCGATTTTTAAATAATATTTAGATGATTTATATATATGGAGCAGTTATTGTAGTAAATATCATCTCTGATTTGAGAACCAGTGATGGTTCTCACCAAAATACACACGCACACATATGACTTAAGTATACATATATACAATTACTTGTTTAAATACTTTAATACATTTAAAATAATTATTTTTATTTTTATAAAAAATAAAATAAAAAATTATCGTGCAACGCACGGGCACAATACTAGTCATCTAGGGAAAAAGAGTGCTTATCATAAAGAATTCGAACAACCACTTCAGATACAATATCAGGAAGTATTGCTTGTGGAAACTCAATATCCACGGGATTACTAGCTAAATGGCAATTGACACATACAATACGCTCAGTCGCTTCTCGTGGATTTTCATAACCCTGCTTCGCAAAAATGGGATATGTATTTGAAATAGATGTTCGAATTATGATATAAGAAAGAAGTAAAATATAATAATATCACTGCCTAAAATAAATTTAATATCCTAGAAATAATATAATAATAAATCTAACCACTGTCTAATATTTAATTCGTAATTCGCTGTGAATGGTAAAAAAAACTAACTCAACGTATAATAGGAAAAAAAAAAAATTAAGTAGTAACTAATGGAGTTTTCTCAATTAATTAAATAAAAATCCATTTGGCCCAAACTATGGACTTTCCACAAAAGTTGAGCAAGTTTTGGGGCTTATTTGTAGCGTATTTATAATTATCAAACCTCGATACCTTGATGGGCCACACACAAGCAAGCCCAATACTTGGAAGAAAAAAAAAAAAGGAGTTGAGTCGTGGCAGATTGGGCAACTATTAATTTGACATATAGTCCATGGATCCAAGTTAGAAAATTCTCTCTTTTAAATTATAAAGAAAAAAAATAAAGGAAAACAAACTGCAACATGCGTCTCTATTAGTAATCTGTTTGTTAGTTCCTTTGAAAGCCCTTATATAGGATTTATATCTATAAAAAATCTAATGTTTCTAAAAATATTTCTTAAAGTTTTTCTACCCATTTTACTTACTATTTGTATTATACATGTTTATTATTTATATAATTATTTATGTATATATTTTTTTGGAGATTATAATTTATGTAAAGAAAATATTAAATATATAGAAGAATTATTTATACTTATAAATAGATTTGAGAAAAATAAAAATAATATAAAATATTTTGAAGAAAATATAAAATATAAAAAATTATTTAAAACATATATATAAATATACGTAAATAATTAGTTAATAAATTTTAAAAACCCAAAAAAGCAAAGTAAAACATAAATATTTTCAAATGCGGTAAAATAAAATTTAAAATATTAATAAAACTATATTAGACAAAAATATAAAAACTTATAATTAAACTATAAATACTTATTTAATAAATTTGAAAAAAAACAAAACTTCAATAATAAAATAATAGTAAAGAGAAAATTCATAAAATAAGTTAAATTAACTCAAAAGAATTCATAATTAGACTCTATAAGATTATTAAATAAATCTAAAAATAAAAAAGAGAATTGATAAAAATATAAAAATAAAATTAGAAAAACAATAATACCAACTATAAAAATATTGTGTGTGTGTGTGTGTGTGTGTATAAACGAAATCTGAAAAGTAAAATATAAATATAAAATATATAATCTATAAATAAATCTAAATAATTAGTTTATAAATCTGCAAAACCTGAAAAAGTAAATATGTCAAATGTTATCAAATAAGTTTGTTTTTATTATAAATAAAATATAAGAACTTATAATTAAATTATAAATATTTATTTAATAAATACAAAAGAATAAAAAAAATAAACCAAAAGGTTGCTAATATTATAAAATTAAATATGAATTCATAGTTAGAAAAAAGTACCATTAAATTATAGAAAATCAATAACTAAATATAAAATTATAAAAAATCAAAATTTACAAGAAATATAATATAAACAAAATTGAAAAAAAAATGAATAACAAAAATATAAAAATTTATAATTTTATTTTAAAAAATTATTTATTAATTTGTTATCTAAAAAAAAAGATAGTATGAGTACAACCAAAAAATTGATGCAGCGAAGACAAAAAAAAATAAACTTATAATCGTTAACAAAAACTTGTCTTTTCTTCTATAATTTTATTTGTTGACCAGAACGGGTGATACGAGAACAAACCTAATAGCGTCATATCTTTCAATTTTCTATATGTGACTCAAGTAAAACTCGGATGACCCAAACTTTGACCCTGAACGTGTCACAAACTTGACAATGATACTTTTTTTTTTCATTTTCTTAAGAAAATTAAAAATTTATATTATGAACATAAGTGAAAGGTAAGTAATTTGACATAAATTATGTTGATATAAATTATATCTAAAATAGATAGTACAACAAAGTATGACTAAAGTACAAGTAGATTATTCGGTTGTACTTAAGTTGTACTCAAACAAATTGATTGAATTATAACATAATCTAATGATAAACTTTGAGGTACATGTTGACAAACAAGTACAAGGGATACCGATAATTGGAAAAGTCTAAATTTATTATAAGATGTTCACTTTGTATTTGAATACAAAGACTAAACAAGGAGCTGGACTCAATGATTTGTAATAAAAGTGACTAATATGATTGTTTCGCAACTAACTAAAGAGGAGAGCTTGAAACTATTGCCATGTGATGATAACAAGTTAAATTATAATCTTACCTACAATGTACTCTGCAAAAAGTTGTTTCAATATATATATATATGTGGAGTTATTTACCTTTAATTTGTTGTAGGGCGCGGATATACACAACCCAATCTATTTATGAATTCATCCCAATAAAAAAATCAACAAAAAAGACAAAATTAACCCCCACCCACCAAAAAAAAAGAAAAATAAATAAATTTACTACCTCCTCAAACACACCATCTTCTCCAAACCTTCACTACCACTCCAACTCTGCCATTATCATCGCCCATCACACCGTCGAACAAGAAGAATAAAAAATAGTGATGAATGGTGAAAGGTAAGTGATGGATCTGGGCAACAAAGGGTATGAAACATATGCAAAATAGAGGTGTTCGTCTCTGGTTTCTCAAGCATTTGTCATGTGTTTGAACTTTTTGATCGAACAATAAAACGTTCGAAAAAAAATTCGAACAACCCTTTTTTAGCCTTAAAGGGGACGTTCAGATCAATTTTTCGAACATGCTTTGTGTACGAATCAATTTTTCGCAGTTATATTTTGTGTTCAAATCGATTTTTTGAACATATATTTTGTGTTCGGAAGTTTGATTCGAACGACTTTTTTAAGGCATTTTTTTTTTCCTCTTTCTTTCTTAAATGGCATAGCGGCGGCGTATTTATGTGCGCATGTTTTGTTTATGTTCTTCAATAGACGGGGCGACGGTAATGAGCGGAGTCAAGAGTGGTGGTGGAGAGCTGATTGAGATGAAGTATTTGGGGATTTAGGGTTTAAAAATAATATTGATATTTTTGTGATAACATTTTTAGTAGGGTGAACTAATAAATAAACGAGGTGCGTATATTACGCCTTTATTTTAAATTTGCTTGTGTTGGCCAGTGATCATGACTTGAGTATTTTAGGTTATTATATTACATTAATAAATCAATAATATTACATTTAAATCAAATAAATTTACACCATCTATTTTAATTCGCTACGTGTATCACACGGGTTAAGCACTAGTTAGGTATAAATGATAACCATATAGGATTTGTTAGTTCCTTTGAAAGCCCTTATATAGGATTAGGTTTAAATGATAACCATGTTCCTATATGTGAATTTATGATCAATTATAGACCTTAGATTTAATTAAATGGATAGATCAGATTTTTTGTATATTTTCTTATTTAATTAAAAATATTTAGATTGAATAATAAAAGCACTACTGGTGTATACAACTAAAAATATTAATAAAGCACTGTAATTGTATAATATAAGCACTGCTGGTATATAATAAAAATATTAGTTCGCAGGTTCGCATATAATAACATGGTTCCATTTGAACCCACCCCCTTATATATATATATATATATATATATATATACTAGTTTAATACCCGTGTATTACACGGGGTTTATCAAAAGATAAATATAAAAAATATTTGCGATAATTATAAATTTTTATGTAAAATGAGAAATTCAAATGATGTATTCTCAACCCTTGCCTTGTACATGTTTAATTTATTTATTAATTATTATAATTGTTAAATTTTTATTTTCATGCTTAGATTCAATTCGTTAATAATTTTATTTACATACTTATAAAAATTCAAAAGAAGTCTCATTCTAAACTCGTGCCTAATCTCTACTTATTAATTATTATTACGTTATTTTGTATTTTAATATTTATATTAAATTAATTAATAATATTAATTACATACTTTGAAAACCTAAACGGATGTCATACTCTCAACTCGTGTCGCATTGTACCGATGTCTAATCAATATTTAATAATAATAATATTGATTATTAATATTATTATATAATTTTATGTTTTTATGTTAGACTGAATTCATTACCAATATTTAGTTACATACTTAGATTATTTCAAATAAATCTTAATTTACCTATATTGAATATTTAAAATTATAAAATTAAAATTATATTAATATTTAGGAAAACTCTACGGTGCCTTTAATGGCACCATGCCCCCCACCCCCTGCATTTACAATCATAGATCTCTTAATATAAAAAGTCTAAAATTGATTTAATGGTCCCTATTAAAACTCACTAAGTGAAGAATGGTGCCGTGAAGGCACCGTAATACTTCTTATAAATACTAATTATTTAATAATTTCATAATTTTTCTTTTATTAAAAGTATATCTTATGTATTTATCTTTTAATTAAAGTAACTAACTTAGATCTTTTCTAATAGTTTTATATGACTTATTTGTATTGTTATATTAGGAGAATAAAAGAAAAATATTGAATTAGGCAAAATATAATAAAATGAAAAGATTAAATTAGGTGAGATACAAAAGAAAATATTAAATTAAGTAGATATTAGGCTCGGATGAAACCTAAGCAACGGAAACACCAGAACTTCTTATTTGTAAAATGAAGCATGCGAAGTAGACACACGCATATTATTCGAGATTTGGAAAGAGTAATATTCATTAAAAATATCAAAAGAATAATACAGAAAATGGTTCATACAAATTGTAATATTCTTTGTTTTGTTTTCACAATAAATAGTTCTTACACACAAATCAGAACATTACTTGTTCTAATTACAGTAAGGCTGGTTTTCGGAATGAAGAATTTTGCAAGTTTTTTACCGTGAGTCACAAAATTAGTTGTGATATATCAAGAACATTATTTGTTCTAATCACAGTAAGACTGATTATCAGAATAGAAATTTTTCAAGTTTTTTTTTTACATTAAGTCACGAAATTAGTTGTAAAGCATATCAAAATACCTTAAACTTGACGGGGAAATCCGTATAAAATTGAGTTTGAAAAATGTAAAATATACAACACCCGCGTGTTACATGTGAATATGTGATATAAAAAATTAATTTTATAAGGCACTAATAATTCTATTAAAAAAATGTCGTGCATCTAACTTGTAGTATATATAATATTATTTTAATTTCTTTTTTTTTTCGCGTAAAATACTAATTTGTTCGTGCAGATATATAATATATGTATCAATGCATTATATTTGAATTAGATAAAGATTTTTATAATATATTTAATATTTATTTTTCTAGGTATAATAATTTATTATTAGTATTAGTATTAGTATTAGTATTATATTATCTTGTTTGTTTCACTTTATTTTTGTTTTTTGTTTGGTGTAACAATAGTTTTTCATATATTTTTTAACATTATCTTCAATTAATTATATTGGGATTAGATAAAAAAAATTAAAAGTTTATATTTTTATATTTATTTTCCTTTTGTAATAACTTTATATAACTCATATTTTCTTTATATAAATATTTAGAATTATAATAAAGTTATTTCGAATTTTATTGTAAATAAGAATTAATTCAACTTATATAGATTTTTTCTAATTAGATATAAGTGTTTTATATTTTATATTAGAAGAATAAAAGTAAGATATTGAATTGGACAAAGTATGTTAAAGAAAATATTATAGTAGGTAAGATGTAATAAAAGAAAAATATTGAATTAGGCAAAATATAATATTAGAAAAGTATTGAAGTAGGTAAATATATAAAAAGGAAAAATACTAAATTAGGTTAATATTAGGCTCGGATGACACCGAAGCACTAAATTTTTTTCCAAAACTAACGAAGCATAGGAAGCAGATACATAGGATAGGAGGATTTTGCATTAATATATATGGGATATATATATATATATATATATATATACTCTCGAAATTATATTTTGTAAAAATAATTGTGTAACATATACACATTTCAAGTTTGGTCTCGCAATATTCATGGTTTGCAAAAAATGTTATGAATAGTCTATTTGGTTAGACGAAAGGAGTTGATGGTTTATTCGTTCTCAATAAGTTTCTTTATATTTATGTGTTTGTTACCTGAAAATAGGGTCTCAACGAACAATCTCCCAACTCCAAAAATGATATCCAAACGTCAAAAGGAATGACACCTGCTCTCACAAACAAATGTCAGATGGGGACCGGAAGGATTTTCCGGTGAACCCCCTCCGATGCTTTAGTTAGCGTATGGAGAGAATTTGGTAGAGTAAATGTTTGATTAAAGTCTGTATTACCTTCTGTACTTTTGTGATTATCTATTTATATGTGTACTTTTCTAGGATTTCCTTAAATTCAGGGCCTTTAGACACGTCACCCTTCTGAATTCTTCTTTCTATTACTCTACCTTGAGCAAGAGTCCCAAGCTCTCCCAGATGATCTTGATCTGGGTCAAAGATCTCGAGCTGTATACACAACCCCAAAACAAGCACCGACCTCAAGCTGGAAGCGTATAGCTGAGCTGATCTTGATCTTTTTTATCCCGAAATAATTACTCCCCCCTACTATGGTCGTGCATTTTTCAAAAAACGATCATAGTGCTTTCGTAAGTTTTCTTGCATAATCAATAACCTCGAGCTAAAGCCCCAGGCCGGAGCTGGTAATTTCGCTCTTTATAATTTGAAGGTTTTTTTTTTCAACCCCGAGCTCGAGCTGATTTCCTTGCATTTTCTGGCTGAAATTTTAGCCTTGAGCTCGAGCTAATTTCCTTGCGTTTTCTGGCTGAAACCTTAGCCTCGAGCTCGAGCTAGTTTACTTGCGTTTTCTGGCTGAAACCTTAGCCTCGAGCTCGAGCTGATTTCCTTGCGTCTTTTGGCTGAAACCTTAGCCTCGAGCTCGATCTCATTTTCTGGTTGAAATTTTAGCCTCGATCTCGAGCTAATTTCCTTGAATTTTTTGGCTGAAACATTAGCCTCGAGCTTCAAGCTGGTCTCCTTGCGTTTTCTGGCTGAAATCTTAGCCTCGAGCTCGAGCTCATTTTCTGGTTGAGATTTTAGCCTCGATCTCGAGATGATTTCCTTGCGTCTTTTGGCTGAAATATTAGCCTCGAGCTCGAGCTAATTTCATTGCATTTTTTGGCTGAAACCTTAGCCTCGAGCTCGAGATGGTTTCCTTGCGCTTTTTGGCTGAAACCTTGGCCTCGAGCTCGAGCTAGTTTACTTACATTTTTTGGCTAAAATCTTAGCCTCGAGCTCGAGCTGATTTCCTTGCGTCTTTTGGCTGAAACATTAGCCTCGAGCTCGAGCTAATTCTTTGACTTGATTTATAAACCCGAGCTTATCCTCGTAATCTTACCTGGCCTAATTTAGGCCACAACCGGGCTGTTTTGGCCCATTAATCAAATTTCACTCCTTTTTCCAAGCCCAATTCAAGCCCTACCCGAGTTGTTGTGGCCCATTAACCAAGTTTCCCTGATTTTTTGAGCCCAATTCAAGCCCTACCCGAGCTGTTGCGGCCCATTAACCAAATTTCACTAATTTTTTGAGCCCAATTCAAGCCCTACCCGAGTTGTTGCGGCCCATTAACCAAATTTCGCTGATTTTTCTGGCCCAAATTAAGCCCTACCCGAGTCGTTCAATACCCTAAAAAGAGTTTTTACATTTCCCTAGGAGGCGCGTCGCTCCCGCTTCTTCGAAAAGTAAAAACTCTTAACCTTCTCTGAGTGTCTTTTCATATAGCCCACATGCTTCATATTTATTCCTTCACTCTTTCCAATCTTCTACTTTCACTTAACATTTAGAAATTCTTTGGCTCTAACAAGATCTCTCATCTGACATCTATGTTCTTCAAATCTTCAAACCTTCAAAACTTTAAATCTTCAAATCGTCTTCGGGTTGTTCTTAAGTCTCCTGGAGATTTAATCCTTTGAATAGGTACGACTTGATCCCTTTTCTTATTTTTCCTTTGCTTATACGTGTTTTATCATTTTCATTATTTTGTTGCTGCTATTATTATTTTCTATAATGTCTGCTCCTTCAGCATCTCGAACTGCTACCGATGATATGAGGCTTATTCCCATTTCTCCTTCATCTTCCCCCGATCTGGGCGAGAAATCAGGGTCTCTGGAGCACGTCACTTCTCCCCAAAGTGAGTCTTCCTCGACCCCTCACCGTTCGGGAGAACCCTTATCTTCCGCTCCCCCCGTTCTAGATCCCTGGCATATACCCTGTACTATATCTAATAAAACTGTAGGGTGTATCCGCCCCAACACTGGTCTTCCTTCTTCTTACCAATTAATCCTTCCTTCTCAAGAGGAGAGAGCCCCATATCCACCCCCGAACTGTTTAACATTCTACATTGGCCAGCTAGATGGGGGTCTTCGTTTCCCTATTCCTCCTTTGTTGATGGATATTTCTCGTCTCTATGAAATCCCCCTCAACTAATTTGCCCCGAACTCTTTCCGGAACATGGTGGGTTTTATACTTGTTGCCCGGTATCTAGGTATCAAACCCACTGCTGCTTTATTTTTCTCTCTTTTTCAAGCCAAATCTCTCAATCCTCCGGGCTTCTTTTATTTCTCTTTTTGGGGCGATGCCAAGTTCTTTGATAAAGCTCCTACTTCGAAACATGAATGGAAACAGAAGTAATTTTTTCGTTCGCTCTCCTGAGTCTTGGGATTTTCCTACCGAGTGGATTTGGCATATCCCTGTCCAACGGAAGTATAACATCAAAAAACGATCGCAAGGTACTCAAAGTCTAGTTGATCGAGTCACACGGAGGACCTTTGATCTATCTCATCTTATTTGTTCCTCTTTGCTCTATAAGCAGACATTGGTAAAACCACACACCTCTAGTCTTATGCTATTTTTACTTATTAATGCCTCCTCACTTTTGTTTTCCTTTTTGTAGACACGATGTTCAGGAAGCTACGAGCTCAACCTGGGGAGGCAAGGGAGAAAGTTGTATAAGTAGGTCGTGCTCTTACCAAAGTGACTCTCGACCCTCCTATCACTACGAGCTCCAAAGAGCCCCCCAGGAGAGCGTTGGTCGGAGTTGAACCTCCACCAGCGAAGAGAGCCCGACTCGCTCCTACTATGGGTTCTTCTCCCTCAACCCCGAATCAGTCATTCTTCACCCAAAGTGTGTTGAGGAATGAAGATGGTTTGATCGCCACCCAATACATCCAGAGTGTTTTCCCTACCACTAATCGGGAACGGGTGGATAAATGAGGGGATGCCGAGCTTCTTGAAGCCTGGAGCTTGGCTCTCTCGAAGGTGCGTAATCTCGAACTCCTCAGACTAGTATTTATTCTTGGGTTCTCACTCTTTTTCTTACAGGCTTATGCACTGACCTCCAGCGTGACTGCTCGAGCGCACGATCTAAAAGCTGCGCAAGACCAGGTTGGTGCCTTAAGCTCTGAACTGGAGCATGCCTGAGCTTCTTTAAAGAAGAAAGAAGAGGAGGTTTCTTCTCTTAACGATCAGTTGGCAGCTCAAGAGTGTGAGCTGATGATGAAGGTCGAGAAGGCCCGCTTCGAGGGAAAGCAAACGGGCAAGGAGGGTTACCTTAAATCAGAGGAAGGTCTATCTGTAATCCAACGAGTTCGGGATGCCACCCGCCACAACTTTGTCCATTCGGAGGATCTTTACAAGGTTCTTATAAAGACTATTCCCTTCTATCTGGACTACTATTTGGGCAAAGTGAAGGACTGGACAGCCTCAAGAAGCTCGGTGGAGACTTTTGATAAGGAGGCCGCTCTGGATGATACTCCTGATTGTCCTCTTTTTCTCCCGAGCGCTGGGGATACCCGACTTAACTCTGTTGGAGCTACGGACTACTTAGAGTATGCTCTTTATCACTTCCAGGGGCAATCTCAGCCTGCAGACTCTGCCTTTCCGACTGCTCCCGCAGGCCTCCCATTGATCGAAGGTGGCGATCAAGGACTTGGAGATGCCCAATTCGGTGAAGACATTGAGGCGAGCCAATTTAGCAGGGAGCTCGAGGAAAGTCTTCTCTCCACTGTTGAGTACGGGCAGTAGATGTTTAGGGTCGGGTGTAATGATTATCTTCTATCAATGATGTCTTTTTTTGTAATCACAAACCTTCTTTTGAATGAATGATAGACATCTGTTTTAACTTGCGTTGTTATTCATGCTTTACTATTGTCTTTAATTTTGTATCTATTTACTCGATTACTCTGCGGGATCGAGGACTTTTAACTTACACTCCATCCATCTACCAACAGAGCTTTAGAAGCTATTCGAGCTTAAGCTTCATTTGGATTGTCCTTTTTTCCTTTTAGGCGGGCTATGTGCTTTTTCGTACAACTTTTCAAACATGTTGGAGGGAAAATTTTGCTTTATAGGCACTTATTTCCCATTCCTCTGTTGTAATTTTCCTTCGCTTAAGCATGTCTGGGTTTTCAGCAAGTCCACCGTCGGATGTTTATGAACTCCAGGAGGAAGTAACCAAGCTCCGCCGTCAACTGGAAAGAAAAGGGCAGCGTAAACAGTTTTACAAAGATCACTAGAAATCATCCAACAATCATGTTCTTCACCTCCGTGAGGAAGTTTTGGATCTTCGTGAACTGCTTATATAAAGCGAACGAAGCTTTGGTTAACAGCACAAGGGCTGAGACTCATCGTGCTAATATGTACTATCTGAGGTTCTGCGAGGTGGATCATGAGCTCTGGAAACTGAAGAATGCTCAGCGTCGTTCTGATTAATGATGAGTTCTGTTTTCTAGCTTTTTAGCTCGAGTCTTGGGCTCTGGAGCCTGGTGTTCATGTAATAAGTGGTTGACCCTGGGGTCTAGCCTTAATAGATTTTGGTTATGCTCTATGCTTTGACATCCGTTTATTTCATTTTTTATTGCATGGATGTTTTTCATATGCTGTTCAATGGCATCTGCCTCTTGAAATTTATTCCAAGTGTCCACCCGACTTACCACTGCGGGTAAGATATGAGGTTGATACTTGCCAACCAAAACTCGAGTATCCACTCGACCTACCACGGCGGATAGGATTTGAGATTGACATCTGTCAATCGAGACTCGAGTATCCACTCGACCTACCACGGCGGGTAAAGTTTTTTAAGTTGACGTCTGTCAACTTATTTGCTCCGAACTTCTGTTCGGTGGTTCTAAATTTAAGCCATAAAATGTTCAAGCGATAAATTAAAATTTTGTTATAGAACCGACTTCTCACACGATCAAGTACATTAAGAAGAAATTAAAGAAGTAAATTTACCTAATCAACCTCTATTCATCCGAAGTAAGTCTTCAAATTTGCCACATTCCAAGCTCGAGGGATTTCCCATCCATCCATATCTTCAAGCTCATATCCGCCTCCTGCTAACACCCGGGTTACTCTGAAAGGCCCTTCCTAGTTAACTCCTAGTTTCCTCAAATTCATGGCCAAATCTGCTCTTCTCAAAACCAAATCCCCGACCTGGAAGTTTCTCTTAACCACTTTGCTATTATAAGCAGCTTTCGTTCTTCTCCTCATTTCTTCCATCTGGAGGAATGCTTTTTCTCTCTTCTCAGCTATCAGATCCAAAGAGTCTTGTACCAACATCTTGTTCTATTCTTCGTTGGATGTTAAAATCATATGAGTCATAGCGCACACTTCTGCGGGTATGACAGCATCCATGCCATATACTAAGTTGAACGGGCTTTCCCCTGTGGCCTCTTTTGGGTTGGTTCTATACGCCCATAGGACTGACTGGAGCTCTCCAACCCATTTTCCTCCCGTCTTTTCCAATCGCGTTTTTATTCCCCGAACTAAGATCTTATTGGTGGCTTCTACCTGTCCATTGGCATGTGGGTGGTATACTGAGGCGAAACTTTGCTTAATTTTCATCCTATCACACCATTCTTTCAAGCCATTTCCTGCGAACTGAGTGCCGTTGTCCGAGACGAGCACTCGGGGTACCCCAAAACGGCACACAATGTTCTTCCACAGGAATTTCAATATAGCCTCCTCCGCGACTCTTGCTAATGGCTCGGATTCCACCCATTTACTAAAATAATCCAAAGCTACCACAAGAAATTTCCTCTGCCACCTGAAGCCATAGGAAAGGGGTCCACCAAGTCGATTCCCCATATTGCGAAGGGGCATGCTGCACTCATGGTCATGAGCTTTTCGGCCGGCCTGTGCATCAAAGGAGCATGCTTCTGATACCTCTCTCACTTCCTTACAACTTTTTCTGCATCCGCTTTCAGGAAATGCCAAAAATATCCTGCTCTCAAAATTTTCTGAGCCAGAGCCCGAGCACCTATATGGTTGCCACAACACCCTTCATGCATTTCCTTGAGCACTTGCTCGATTTCCTTGGTTCCCAAGCATTTAAGGAGGGGCATCCCGAACCCCCTTTTATACAAATTCCCTCCTATTAAACAAAAACGAGCAGCTCGTATCTTGAGCCTAGCCTCCATGCTTCTATCCTCAGGCAAGGCACCTTTTTCCAAGTACGCCTTTATCTCCGCTTGCCAATCACCTCCTTCTACGATTTTAGCTATGTCATCCTCCGTCACTCCCCCGGGTGCCATTAATAGAGTTATCTGTCTTTCCTTGCAGTCAACCACCGAGCTAGCTACCTTTGCCAGGTAATCTGCACGCTCGTTCTCCTGTCTTGGTATCTGTATCATTTCCAAGTGCTCAAGCTTCTCCTGACATCTCTTGAATTTGTCGACGTATTTCTTCATACCCTCCTCTCTTACCTCGAACTCACCACTGGTTTGCTTTTACACCAGTTGTGAGTCTAAGTGTACTGCGATTCTTTTGGCTCCCAATTCCATAGCCATCTGTATTCCCCTTATGCACGCCTCGTATTCTGCCTCATTGTTAGATGCTCGAAATCTTAATCTGACAGCATACTCTGTTTCATCCGCCTCCGGGCTAATCAATACTATCCATGCCCCACATCCAGACTGTCCTGCTGATCCACAAACAAAGATTGTCCACTGGCCCTCCTCTTCGGGTCGAGTCATCTCTTGTAAGAAATCTGCTAGGGTTTGTGCCTTGATAGCCACGCGGTTTTGAAATTCAATTTCAAATTCGCCCATCTCAATCACCCACTTGATGAGTATCCCCGACGTCTCCAGCCTACTAAGGACTGATTTCAGGGGGAGGTTAGTTCTGACTACTATTTTGTGAGCAGAAAAATACGGTCTTAGTCGTCTGGATGTAATGACAAGGGCTGGAGCTCCTTTCTCAATTTCAGCATACCGAAGCTCATCTCCTTTGAGTGCTTTACTGACATAGTATAATGGATCTTGCTTTTTCCCTTCCTCCTTCACCAGCACCGTGCTCACCGAAGATTCTCCTATAGACATGTACAGGTATAATGTCTCTCCAGGTTCGGTTTCCTAAGTAGTGATATTTCAGACAAATAAGCTTTGAGCTCCTCAAGGCTTTCTGACACTCATTGCTCCAGCAGAAACCCGGGGTCTTTCTCAATACCTTGAAGAAAGGAAGGTTACGCTCTGCAGCTCGCGAAATGAACCTATTCAACGCCGCCAAATGTCCCGTCAAACGTTGAACCTCTTTCACATTTTAGGAGGGGCCATGTTTATGATATCTTGGATCTTTTCGGAGTTGGCCTCAATTCCTCTTTCAGTGACCATGTATCCTAGGAACTTCCCCGACCTAACCCCAAATGCACATTTCTTCGGGTTCAACTTCATATGATACTTCCTCAACGTCTGAAAGGTCTCTTCTAAATCACTCACATGTGATCCCGACTTGACACTCTTTACTAGCATATCGTCTACGTACACCTCCATGTTCCTGCCCAGTTGGTGGGAGAACATCCTGTCTACTAGCCTCTGATACGTGGCTCCAGCATTCTTGAGACCAAAAGGCATTACCACGTAATAGTAGGTACCGAAAGGTGTGATGAAACTAACCCTCTTCTGATCTTCAACTGCTAGCTTTATCTGGTGATAGCCTTGGGAGGCATCCATCATGCTCAGGAGCTCACAACCCGAGGCTGAGTCCACCAGCTGGTCTATTCGTGGTAGAGGGTAATGATCTTTGGGGCAAGCTTTGTTCAAGTCCCTGAAGTCCACACACATTCTCCAGTTATCCTCTACTTTAGGGACTAGAACAACATTGGACAACCATTCTGGGAATTGAATCTCCTTGATGTGCTTCGCTTCCAGCAGCTTGTTCACCTCTACTCGGATAATAGCCTCCTTCTTAGCCCCGAAATCTCTTTTATTTTGCTTAACGGGCGTAAATGAAGGGTTGATGTTGAGCCTATGATCTGCTACCAACGGGTCAATCCCAACCAACTCATTCGGAGACCAGGCAAACACATCCACGTTACTACGTAAGAAATTAACCAGCTCTTTCAATATATCTGGAGACAAGGTAGTTGATATCCGCACAGTTCTGTGTGCTTCTCCGGGAACTAACTCTACCATCATTAACATCTCATTTGGTTCTACATGCTCCTTTGACTCGTCTGGCAATGCATGGGCCCCCGAGGTGTTTGCTCTAACAGGCTTATCCTTTCGTTCTCCTTGCCTTACACTCTGCACATACAACTTCGTCGAAGTGTATTGATCAAAACCGACCTCCCCCACTTCACCTCTTACTGGGAACTTCATTTTCATATGATAAACTGACACCACCGCCTGGAAGCTACTAAGTGATAGCCTTCCCAGCATTGCATTATACGCTGAAGGTGCGTCTACCACCAGGAAATGAATCATCTTAGTTTTTCAACACTGTGCCTCGCCCAACGAGACAGAAAGTACTATTGACCCCAGAGGCTGTATAGTGCCTCCTGCGAACCCGATCAAAGAGGTCTCCACTGGCTCCAGCTTCTCCTCGAGATCCATCCTCTCCAAACAATCGAAGAACAAGATGTCCGTCGAGCTTCCTGTATCGACAAAGATGCGCCCTACCTCGTAATTAACAATCATTGCCCTAATTACTAAGGCATCCGCATGGGGCCTCAAGACCTCACCCACATCCTGGGGGCCGAGATGTATGACTGGGCTATCCGCTACCTGCCCGATCTTGAGGCCTCTCCTCCTTTCTGGGTCAGCTGCCATGACATACCCTTTCCTCAATCTGTTCGAGTCACCCACTCCAGGTCCTCCCACAATCATGTTAATTACTCCCCTCTTCGGGGGGATCCCTCTCCTTCTCCTCACTTCTAGGATCCGTCCGACGTGGCGGCGAAAAACGTCTTCCTCCTTTCTTATAGCTCGTCTTGCTTTTACTTCTCTTCCTTGTACACAAACTCTTTCAAATGCCCTGCCTGAACAAGCCTCTCTATCTCATCTCTCAGGTGAGTGCACTGCTCTGCAGTGTGTCCATTATCATTATGGAAACGACAGAATTTGTCAGACTTTTCTCTTCTAGGGGTCTCTGAATACGTTCGAGGCCATTTCAAATCAGCTCTGCGCTCAATTGCCACGAGAACTTCATCATGCGGAAGATTCAGAGGTGTATATCGATCCATTCGTGTCCTACTAACTACCGGTTCAGGTCTAGCCTTCTTATTTGATCCTCTATCATCCCCCCTTCTCCTTTCTTCTATCGACCTCTTCTCCTCTGTCCCTTCGTTTATCGACCTCATCCTTTACTCGCAAGGCCTCTTCCAAGTTGATGAACTTTTCAACTCGAGCTAAGAGGTGCCCAAAGCTCCTTGGTGGTTCCACCACCAGAGACTAGAAGAAGTCTCCCTTCTTCAGACCTTGAGCGAGTGCATTCATCAATGTTTCTTCTGAGGCCGATGATACCTCCAGCTTAGCCGTAGTAAACTGATTTATGTAAGACCTTAAGCTTTCTCGCTCCTTCTGCTGAATGCTGAATAGCTCTAGTGCCACTTTTTGGTACTTCCTACAGCTAGCGAACTGATGTAGGAAAGCTGTGCTGAACTCCTCAAAATTGTGTATCGACCCTGGCGGTAGCTGACTGAACCATAGTTGTGATGACTTGGTAAAGGTAGTGGGGAAGACTCTGTACATTACCGCGTTCGAAAATCAGTACACCGTCGCTGAGTTCTCATACCTGCATAAATGGTCGAGCGGATCCGATGTACCATCGTATTCGAATCCCATCGATTGGTAACCGATAGGTAGAGCATCCCTCAGGACCTCCTCTGCGAACGGGGTCGCCCGGCGAGTTCTTGACAGGGGGCACTGCTTGCCAACTTCCTCTTCAGCTCCCTCACCTCCTTATGCAGGTCCTCTACTACCTCTGGTAAGTCAGAAACATTCTTTCCAAAAGTGTCATCGGTTGACACAGCTGTACTCTCATCGTCTAGAGGTCCTAAGCCGAGGACCGTCTTTGCTATGTTATCTCCTGCCAGATTATTTCTCCGAGGTGGTGCTCATGGTGGTGTGCTCATGCTAGCCAATCTCTTGTCCACTGCCTCCTCCACAGCTCGTGTGATAACACCTGACAACTGCTCCAAAAACAATAACCCCAACGGGTTTGCTCCTGGGCCTGATGAGAATCCCATTCCAGGTGTCAGATTGGGGGTTTGGACAACGGGATCTGGGGGTGCGTCCCGTGGAACACTTGTTCCTTCCACGGCCTTGCCCGTCGTGTTTATCCCTGGTGTTTTATTCAAGTCTTCGGCGAAATTTCTTCGCAACTCTTCCATTCTTGCAACCAGATACTCACGTCTTAAAATTTAAATTCCCACAGACGGCGCCAATTGTTTGTTACCTGAAAATAGGGTCTCACCGAACAATCTCCCAACTCCAAAAATGATATCCAAATATCAAAAGGAATGACACCTGCGCTCACAAACAAATGTCAGATGGGGAATGGAAGTGTTTTCCGGTGAACCCCCTCCGATACTTAAGTTAGCGTATGGAGAGAATTTGGTAGAGTAAATGTTTGATTAAAGTCTGTATTACCTTCTGTACTTTTGTGATTATCTATTTATAAATGTACTTTTCTAGAGTTTCCTTAAAATCAGAGCCTTTAAGCCACGTCACCCTTCTGGATTCTTCTTTCTATTACTCTACCTTGAGCTGGAGCCCCAAGCTCTCCCAGATGATCTTGATCTGGGTCAAAGATCTCGAGCTGTATACACAACCCCAAACTAAGCACCGACCTCAAGTTGGAAGCGTATAGCTGAGCTGATCTTGATCTTTTTTATCCCGAAACATTATGGATAAAAATTCTTAATTAACTCAGTGATAGATAATTACGCCTAAATAAAATTCTCATAAGTGTAGTATTTTCACATAAGTTCTAGTTAATTGAAAAGGATTATTTTTTGTTCTTTTCTCATGTAAGAATCTTTTGTGGGTATGATTTTGTATATCTATCAACCATAGTTTATAATGTTGATATAACATTTAATTAACTAATTGAATAGAGAGTAAATTATAAATTAACTATACATTATCAGCTATCAGATTCTCCAAATCAATTCAACTAAACAAATTTGAACTGTATAGAATTTTCAATGTTGATTCCAATTTCAACAGACTTCAATCACGCGAATAATACGTGCAACTTTTATTGAATGTAGACCAAAAAAAAAATATTTATATATATTTTAGGAATATTTTGTAAATTATGCATTTTATATGACCATAATTTATATATTTAAATAATTAATATACTACTTAAATGATCATTTTAGGTTAAAATATATGACACGACGTGATTGTATGAAGCTTACGTCCCAACACAATATGATTAGAAATACGAATTAAAAAAAAATAAAACAATAAACAAATATGGTAAGGTACAATAGAAAACACAAAATTATAAATTTAGTTTATATTATATTTAATGTTCTATTAATGGTTAAATATGATAGTTATATAATTGCTACCATGAATTATGCAGGGTAGCACGAATTGCTACCTTGATTTTACTACCGTTGTACAATTGCAGGACCAAGTTTGTAATTCTGCAGCAATGGACAACTGAAACGCGTTTAACTGTAACAAAGGCGCGCGTATCACTTAACAAGTTTGCGTCTTGTTTACATTGTTGTAGACTAGATTTTTGGTTTATTCGTTTTGGCCTTTTTGGTAGGACTCCTGCTGGGTGTCGGTGGCGAGATATTAGTCTATTCCAATAATTACTAATATGGTCAAATCATGGGACATGCTTTCAAACAATTTATTATATGGACACGTCAAAAAATTTTATTGTCCATTAATATGTGATAATATATATATTAGTTATATATAAATATATATGATAATATTTAAAATTTACGGCTTATTTTTTTAAGGTTTAATTTCTAGGGTTTAATTTTTCATTTTAGTGTCTTGACATAAATGATCATCGTACTACTAGTTATATGATGATATATATAGATTATATAATATATAACACAAATTAGGGTTTGATTTTTACTTTTTCTTTTTTAGAATTTAGTTTTTCCATTTTAGGGTTTAGTTTTCTAAATTTAGAATTTTAGGTTTTAGATTTAAAACTTCAATTATTTGTAATGATATTTATCAGTTATATATGATAATATGTTGATATAAAATGTCCTAATTATATATGATGATATGTTGATATGAAATATCCTAAATAAATATGCGATAATAAATTAAATTATTAGGTGTACCCACGTCGACGTTATAATTACTCATGCTTTCACGGGTGGTTCATTTTTATTAATAAGAAATAAGAATAAATTATGAAAAATAAGTTTCGAATATAAATTTTTTTCGTTAGGTAAGATAATTTGTGTAAAATTTGGTTCACTTCAATTCGACATATCTAAACTGTGTGAAGTGGGATTAAAATTCACCTAATGTCTTCCTCAAAAAAACTTTTTTTTTAAAAAATCATATAACTTCTTGAGTTTTTTTAGACATGATATAACCATAGATCAAAATTACATAATTTTGTAGTAGATCTAATATCCCATTTTCTACTTTTGCACACTTGCATGCACATTGGGTTCCATTTAAATAAAAATTAAGGTTGACGCGTCTAGAAACAAATATTTAAATTGTCACTCTAATTAGTTGTCGCTAGCTGGAGATTGAGCAATAGGCATCAAATAATAATACAAATAAATAAGGTTGCAAAATTGCATGAAATAATAAGTGGCACGTTAGTATGAAAGATTGACAGTTCATTATTATAGTCCCCAATCACATGCACCGGTTACACTATGATAGGACAGCGCTACTGTGCTAGTCCACTTGCCTAAACAATTTATTAGTAGTAGTGGTACTCATAACATACGTAATTCAAAGTTAAAATAAATAACCAAGAAAAATCATATACTCCATATTAGGTAAAATTAAATAAATAATATATATTTAATTCAAAATTAAAAATTTAAATCAATTACAAAAAAAATTAAAAAAATGTGGCGGGACGCGTCTGGGAAAAGCGTCCCGCCCTTCGGGATGCTTCTGGAAAAAGCGTCCCGGACCCCTGGTACGTCCCCAAAAGTTTTTGGGGCGAAAATAGAAAAAAAAAAAATTAAATTCGGGGTCGGGACGCTTCTCCCAAACGCGTCCCGACCGAAAATGAAAAAAAAAAAAAATTCGCCTTATATCTCCCCAACCCTAACCCCCACAACCCACACCTC
>BMAC01000385.1:369715-409715 GCA_014905375.1 Phtheirospermum japonicum
AAGCGTCCCGAAGGGGCGGGACGCTTCTCCCAAACGCGTCCCGCCACATTTATTTAATTTTTTTTGAAACTGATTTATATCTTTAATTTTGAATTAAATATATATTATTTATTTAATTTTACCTCCATATTATGCCTTCTAATAATTCAATTTACTAAATAACTCGACAATAAATAAGTTATAAAGTCTAAGAAGAAATCAAATCTTAAAGTTGTAAGGGCGGATATATATATAAGCTTGAGGGGTGACTTATTTATTTATTTTTATATTAGTAGAATAAAAGTAAGATATTGAATTAGTCAAAATATGATAAAAAAAAATATTGAATTAGGTAACATATAATATAATAAAAATATGAAATTAGGAAATTATAATAATAAAAAATATTAAATTAGGTATAAAAATATATAAAAGAAAAATATTAAATTAGGTATATATTAAGTTCGGTGATAATCAAAACTCAAAAACTCTAATATTATCTATGAGTTTTTGTTATTTATAATTATATATACATCCTAAATTTTAAGAATTTATATATTGGTCTAGTGGTTAGTGTGCTTAATGTTCTTTTCAAATGGTTCATGGTTCAACTCTTACTCTTGCCCATTTTCTCTTCTTTTTTCTTTCTCTTTTATCTCTTGTTTTTCTATATTTTTTATCTTGCTTTTTATATTTCTCTTTATCATTAGTTTTCTTCTTTTCTCTTTCCCTTTATCTCTATTTTTTTATCTTTTTTTTTTTAATTTCCTCTTTCTCATTTGTTTCTTTCATATATTTTTTATCCTACGTTTTCCTTTCCTTTTATTTTCTTCTTTCTCATTAATTAAATTTAAAAGCAAAAATATAGAATTAAAAATATCAACACTCTCTCTTTCTTTTTATTTTTCTCTCTCGTTATTTACCTTAAAAAACAATATAAAACTAAAATAGTATCACTAAATTCTCTCTTTTTTCCTCACCTTTTCTTTTTTTTTTTCTTTCCCTATTCTCACAAATTAATGGTACCAACTTAAAAGTAAAAATATATCTTTATTATTTTCTTTCACTCTCTTTAGCTCATATTTTCTTTGCCTTCTTATTTGTTATTTCATATTTTCTCTAATTTATCGTAACACCAAAAAAGTTAAAAATATTTTTTTCCTTTAATATAACACTAGTCGATTCTCGCCATTTTATCAAATTATTTTTGTCTTTTAATATGCGGCCTCCCCAAACTAACAGTCCTGGATCCGCCCCTGGTTGTAAGTTCAACAATATTATTATGTTGGGAATGTTATTCACGGCAATTATCTTATTTTCCTTTTGTTATTGTTTGTCTTTTTTGGGTCCAAAATATTAGAAAACTATATTTGATTTTTATTTTATTTCCTAAAATAGAGTTAGCTTGTTTATCAAGATAGAGATTCTTGTCTATTTAAGAATAGACATAGCCGTGTAAAAAAGAGGACTTTCATGCAGTAGGAAACATAGGTACCAGGAAGTCTAGAAGTCGTGATCCACGATTCATACATCTTTTAAGTTGCGTAACCAATGGAGAAGAATCACCATAGCGTGGCTGCAAGTATTTAGTATCAAGTGTTGATGCTAATCTTTTTATATATTACTTAATGATTTTGTATTTGATCTTAAACAAGTTGAAGTAATATAATTTTCGGGTTTGTATACCAAGTTCGTAAGCACGTTGCTTACGAACAAAATTAATTTATTGTGTTCTTCTATTCTTATTAATTATTCCATTGCTTGTTATTTAAATAATGTTTAGTGTCAGTTCTGGTGTTATTAACACCAAACTTAATATCTATTTACTGATACTTATTTAATAACCATATACCTACAAATTTACAATTGGCATCTACAGCCAGATACTTGACGTACTAAGTATACTGATCCTTATTTTATAGGACGCTATGAATGCTCAAGGAAATCCGCGACCTCCGATCATTAATGGCGAGAACTATTTTCTCTGGAAACAAAGGATGAGGTGGCACATCAAGACCATCGATGAACGAGCGTGGAGAACTATATTGGTTGGATGGGAAAAGCCACGCATTACTGATGTTGATTCCATCATCAAGAGGGAAGAAGAGTGGACGGATGATGAACTAGCCGTGTCCAATTGAAATTATAACACTATCAACACTCACTATGGCTATGTTGATTCAAGCTATTATAAAGTGATTAAAAAGTGCGAGTCAGCAAAATATGCATGGGATGCATTGCAAAGGGTGTGTGAAGGAACTCAAGGCGTCAAGAAATCAAGACTGAGAATGTTGACTGCTACTTTTGAGTCAATAAGGATGGACGAGAAAGAGTCCATCATAGACTATGCTATGAGACTCTCGGATATTGCTAACGAGTGCGAAGAACTTGGTGAAGGTGTGCTAACTCACGACTTGTGGGAAAGTTACTAAGATCGATCTCGAAGAAATTTAACATCAAAGAGGTAACTATTGAAGAAGCAAAGACACAGATGTTTTAGACTTCGATGCATTAGTAGGCTCGCTCAAAACGTTTGAAATGGAACATCTTGGTTCCAAATCAAAAGAGAAAAATATTGCTCTGGCTTCCGATGTTAACTCTAATGACGATGAATATATTGATTGGAGAGAGCTACTAGAGAAGGTTGAAACTACCACACTTGTAGAAGAAGAAGTGTCTCTTATTTCTCAACGGTTCAACAAGAACTTGAAGAGGAAAAGTAATATTGGAGGGTCTTATTTAAAAATCAAGCCAGAGACACCAACACCAAAATCATCAGGGCGTACACTTGCCAAATTTCAGTCTTCATCTTCGGAATCCAAGACCTATAATTTCCCAAAGCCTCTTAATGAAGTTTAATGTCATGAGTGTAAAGGTTGGGGACACCATAGAAATGAATGTGCAAATACTCTGAGGTAGAAGAACTTGATTGCAAAAGAGTTCAACGAAGAGGACAGCGATTCTGACGCATCTAATATTGTTCCAGAACTGTTTGCTAATGTTGTGTGGGGTGATGACATTCGTGTTGGTAACACCAAAACCAACACCTAGTGCTTGAATGCAGAAGTTGAGAAAACACCTGATAGATACGAGAAGCCGAGAATTGAGTATGAAGAACTATTTGCCAGCTGGGGTAATAAACTGCTCATAATCAAGGCTCTTATGATCGAGGTAAACAAACTGGCTCACGAAAAGGATGATCAACTGGATATTATTGTCCGATTGGAGTCGGGACTCACTAGAAAAGATGCTGAGCTAGATTGAGTGAAGACTGGTTTGAAAAAGATCCAAGAAATCCTTACGAACCTCAACAAGGGAAAGGCTAAGCTTGACAAGATTCTGGAATTGAGTATCCTAGACTCATCGAAACGCAGGATTGGATACAAATCTGATCAACAAATGCCAGAATCAAGCTAAATATTAGAGATGACCAGACACCACAAGAGGAGAAGAAGACAGTACGTGTGTCATCACTGTGGTGAACGAGGTCACATTTGACCGTTCTGCTGGAAGATTGTTGGTAAGAAAAGTTAGTTTAAAAGGTCAAAGTTGACTGTTGGGTTCCGTGATGGTTTATGTGTTCCTGACACCAAAACTGACACCAAAGTCAAACTGGTCTGAGTCAAAAAGAAAGAGATCAAATGTAATGTGATCTATTCATCTCTAAAATCCCATATTCCTGGATCTTGGTACTTCGACAGCGGATGCTCTAAACATATGACCGGCTCATAAGATCTTCTCTCAAATGCTATCAAGTTTCAAGGAGGAAAGGTGAAGTATTGTGGAGGTGAAAATGGCCAAATCATTGGCCAAGGAACGCTTCATATTCCTGAGATTGCAAAGCTTGAAAATGTATTATTTGTTGAAGGCTAATCTGGAAACTTGATAAGTATTAGCCAACTCTGTGATGGTGGGTTTAGTGTCAAGTTCACTCATGAAAAGTGCGAAGTTTATGACGAGTGCAATGCGTGTATTCTTACTGGTGAGAGGACTTCGGACAATTGCTACCAAATCAACGGTGACGTGTTTTGCAAACTATCTCAACTAAGTGATGCCGAGGTATGGCATCAAAAGCTCGGGCATGTCAGTTATAAGGTGTTGGAGAGATTGACCAAGAAGGAAGCTATGAATGGACTACCTAAGCTCAATACTAAAATCATTTCAGTTTGCGAGGCATGTCAGAACGGGAAGTAGGTCAGGGTATCACATCCAAATGTGCAGAGTCTCACTACATCAAACTGTTTTGTAGTTCTTCATATGGATCTTATGGGTCCACTTGAATTAGAAAGCCTTGGTGGTAAGATGTATGTACTTGTGATTGTAGATGATTTCTCTCGTTTTACATGGGTAGAATTTTTAAAAGAAAAGTCCGAGACTTTCGAAGCGTTTAAAAAACTTACGAAAAAATTAAGTGTTCATTTTGGTGTGAGTATAGGTAGAATAAGGTTAGACCATGGGAAAGAGTTTGAGAATATGTCTTTTTCAAATTATTGTTCCAAAGTTGGTTTAACCCATGAATTTTCTTCACCCATTACCCCCCAATAAAATGGGATAGTCGAACGCAAAAATTGATCTCTTGTAGAAATGACTAAAACTATACCTATTTCAAATGGGACTGCAAATATTTTTTGGGGGAAGCAATGAATACTGCATGCCACATAATTAATAGGGTGTATTTTAGACCTGGGTCATGTGTTACTTCCTATGAGTTGTTGTTGGGCAAAAAGCCGAATTTGAGCTATTTTCATATTTTTGGGTGCATTTATTATGTGCTAAATGATAGAAATCATCTTGCAAAACTTGACTCAAAGAGTGACAAATGTATTTTTATGGAATATTCTCAAAATAGTCATGCATATAGAGTGTATAATCTTAGAACGCGTTGCATGATTGAGTCAGTAAATGCCAAGTTTGATGATATGATTAGTGGTATTAGACCTGCTGAGGATAATGATCTGGTTTATGATCAGAATCCTTAGGAAAATTTTACGGTTGGCGTAGATGAAACTGCAGGTATAGAAACTGAAGTTGCAGGTGGTGACGATACCGGTGACATAACACCAAACTTGACACCAACTCAGGCTGCTCCAGAGTCCGATTCAGATTCAGATGAGGAAGATCTAACTGGACAGATTGACTTACATCAGAGTGATATACCCTCGAGAATTCATAGGAACTATCCTACAGGCCAAATCATTGGAGATCTCGATGAAAGAAGTACAAGAAAGCGACAAATAAACTTCAGAGAGATGGTAAGGTTTGTTTGCTTATCTACTAACTGTTCACAAATTCGAGAATTTTTGTTTCTTTCCAAAATAAAGCCCAAGCTTGTAGAGGATGCTCTTAAAGATGAATTCTGGATAAAGGCCACGCAAGAAGAGATGGACCAAATCGCTAAGAATGATGTATGGGACTTAGTTTCTCATCCAGAAAATTCACATGTTACGGGTACGAAATGTATCTTCAAGAATAAAACGGATGAGGCTGGCAATATTGTGAGAAACAAGGCACGATTGGTTGCATAAGGATACACTCAAATTGAGGGTATTGATTTTGATGAGACGTTTTCTCCAGTCGCTCGTATTGAATCGATAAGACTCTTACTTGCTGTAGCACGATATATGAAAATGTCTCTACATCAAATGGACATAAAAATGCTTTTCTTAATGGAGTTTTAAGTGAAAAAGTATTTGTTGAGCAACCTAAAGGGTTTGTTGATCCTCACAAATCAAATTTTATTTTAAAATTAAAAAAGGTTTTGTATGGTTTAAAGCAAGCTCACAGGGCTTGGTACGAAAGGTTGACTCAGTATTTACTTTTCTTAAGTTTTAGACGTGGGGAAGTTGATAAAACCTTATTTCTCCTTAAATCGAATAAGCACATTTTGATTATTCAAATTTATGTGGATGATATAATTTTTGGATCTACTAACGAGCAGATGGTGAGTGAGTTTATTACGAGAATGTCTGACACATTCGAGATGAGTATGGAAGGTAACCTCTTTTACTTTCTTGGTTTGCAAATTAAACAAATGGATGGTAGTATTCTTCTCTCCAAGTCCAAATATGTTAAGAATCTTGTTAAGAAGTTTGGGTTAGAGAATGCTACGCATAAGAAAATACCATTAGGCAAAACCATGAAATAATCTAGAGATGGTTTTGGTATTAATTTTGATGACACCTTGTATAGAAGCATGATAGGGAGTCTCTTATACTTGACGGCTAGCAGGCCAGATATTATGTACACTAAAAAAAATTACGTTTTGCTGACGGGCGGAATCCGTCAGCAATCGTTTGCTGACGGGTTTGCTGAAGGATTCCGACCGTCAGCATTTTTGGCGTCAGTAAATGATTTGCTGACGATATTAACGAACCCATCAGCAAATGCTGACGGGTGTGGCCTCGAAATATTATTTTTATAATATTTTAAGAATGTTGACGGGTCAGGCCCGTCATCATTCTTAAAATATGATAAAAAAATAATAATTGGGCGGGCTAGCCCAACCCGCCCCTAGCCCGACCCACAACCCAGCCAAGCCCAGCACGCTTCAACTTAAATCCCACATATGGCATGGGTGGGATTCGAACCCTTAACATCTTGTAAATAGAGGAGGAGTGTTATCGTCTGGTCAAGTCAAATACATGTGAGAGTTTATATAATTTTAATATATATTAGATATGTAAATTAAGTTATAAATAATATTTATAATTAATATTGTTATATTTATAAATGTAGATTATATTTATGAATAATGGTATTATAAATACATAATATTATTATAAGTATATATATATTATAAATATAAAATAATTAAAACTATATATTATTTTGAAATATATATGAATAATTATAAATATATTATTACTTTTATATAATATTAATTATAAATATATTATTATTTATATTAATAATTTTATATTATATTTATAAATATAAATTATATTTATGAATAATGATATTATAAATATATAATATTATTATAAATATATATATTAAATATAATTATTAATAAGTAATTATAAATATATATTATTAATTATAAATATAATTATTTATAAATAATTATAAGTATTTATTATTTCGAAATATATATGATTAATTATAAATATATAATAATTTTATATTATATTTATAAATGCATATTACATTTATGATATTAATTTTTTATATATATATTATATATATTATTTATAAATATATAATTATATGATATTATTTTAAAATATACTATAATTATAATATTATAAATTTTTATTTTTTCATATCCCTTTAAATAATTATATATATATATATATATATATATATATATATATATATATATATATATATATATATATATATATATATATATATATATTGCTGAAGGTTATTGGCCGTCAGTATTATGTTTGTTTGTTTTTTTAATATTGCTGACAGTTATTGGCCGTCAACAAATTGCTAACGGCCTTTAACGTCAACAATTCGTTAGCAAATTCCGTCCGTCAGCGGCCGTCAGCATATGCTGACGGTTTTTTTACCCGTCAGCATAATCCGTCAGCATTCGCTTATTTTTTTGTAGTGGTATAGAGTGTGTCTATGTGCTAGGTACCAGTCAAATTCTAAAGAATCACATTTAAAAGCTGTTGAATGAATTATTATGTATGTAGCTGGTACAAGTGATTTGGGTGTTTGGTATATTAAGGAAACAAGTACTGAACATTTGGGATATACGGACTCGGATTGGGTTGGGGATGTTGTGGATAGAAAGAGTACTACCGAAGGTTGTTTTTTCTTGGGTAATAATCTTATCTCTTGGTATAGTAAAAAACAAAATTGCATTTCTCACTCTACAGCTGAAGCCGAGTATATTGCAGCTGGAAGCTCTTGCACACAGTTGTTTTGGATGAACCAAATGATAGAGGACTATGGTCTACATAGTATAATCTTGACTGTGCTTTGTTATAATTCCAGTGCCATTGATATCTCAAAAAAACCTGTCCAGCATTCACAAATTAAACACATTGATATAAGATACCACTTTATTCATGACTTGGTTGAGAGAAAGATAGTTAGTCTTGAGCACATAGGAACAGAAAACCAGCTTGGTGACATCTTCACAAAGGCATTAGATTTAGAGACCTTCTCTCGTTTGAGAAGAGATCTCTGATTAACACGGATTTGTCTTAATTTTAGTTAGTATTTTAGCTCGTTATTATTGTTGATTTTGGTGAAAGTTGGATAGATTAAGCTTATTTTCGTATTTTTGTATCTCCAACTTGTTTTATCATATTTTAATTATAATTAATTAATTTTATGTTTATTTTAGGTATTTTGAAGTGTTTTGGCCTGAAGATAGTCGAGGGTGGGCCTACGAGTGAAGTTTTAGCGAAAACGGGCCTCGAGTTGAAGTATTTAAGTTGACACTGGGTACATTGTTCCACATTGGGTCACCCAGTGTCCGAGTCATAGCCGACACTGTTGCCCATGCTGGCCGACACTTGCTGCACTAGATGGCCGACACTGGGTAGGCTGCTGCCACTGGGTTACTCAGTGTCTGAGTCATTGCTGCCACTTGCTGCACTGGATGCCCGCGTCGACCGACGTGGCCGTCGATGCGCCCGTCGATGCACCCCCTGCCCGCGTCGATGTCGAGAGCTGCTTGCGTCGACCGACGCTCTGTCGACGCCAATGACCACGAACTCTTTTTCGCGTTGATCCTAAACGCGTCGATCGACGCACCGATCGACGTGACTGCCCAGAAATGCATTTTTAGGGTTTCTTGTTGCCCAAGACATGGAAAAACTATAAATACCCTATGTATTTCAGATTTTTTGCATACATTAGCATATTCCTAGGGTCCCAAGGCCTTTTGGGGGCTGACAACCCCAACAAGTGCCCTTCTATTTCTTTAGTTACTCCTTAAATTTCTTAGTTTTAAATTCTTAAATTTTAGATTAGAATAGAAAGTTTAGATAATTTAGATTCAAGATCTCGTCACCAAAACGCAGCCAATTCGTCTTCGTTTAATTAGTAAGTATTTATTCCTTCGCTCTTTAATTTAGTTTGCATGCTTTTGATTAGTTTAATTAATTATCATAGAATAATTATTCTTTCCATGACGAATCATTCTTGTGATTGCTTTGAGATTTTGAAGTTGAGATTGATGATAATTGTTAGCTAGAACTAATGGGTCTAGAGTCTAAATTCGTTTAGAACCATCAATTGGGTTATCCCAAGAGATCGTGGAGACGATTCAAAGCTCTAGAACCCTAGTTTTCTTAAATCATTTTTAAAGTCTTTCAATTAATTTAAATAAATTCTAGATTTAATTGATCTTAGATAAAATAATTTTAGGATTTAGATAATTCATTCTTAGTTTAAATAATCTTAGATTTAATTAATTAGATCATAGTTTAATTAAATCCTTAGGTTTAATTAGTTTAATTAATTTATAGTTCTTAAAAAATCAAACAAAACCCCGTTCATGTGTTATTTTCTTTAATTTCTTATTCGTGAAACGCAAACATAAAATAAGCTTCCGAATTAGCTTTCCTCGAGAGATCGAAGCGAGTCAACTTCCCACCCTACAGGCGCCCTCGTACTCTTGCGAGCAAGATTGCGTGTTTTAAATTAAAATATATTAAAAAGGGGTGCACAAAAGTTTGAATCAATATCGGAATGTGTATCATTTAAGTCCGTGTTGGTTTTGATGTCATGACACCTAAATTATCATTAGTCGTGACATTTGTAGATTTTTGCATGTATTTTTTCTTTTCTTTTACATACATATCCTGAATGTATTGGGTCTGGTTGAAGTGCAAAAAGATCATGTGCTGCAATAAAAAGTGGTTGCAAAACAACTAACCTCTTTCTTTTGGTGATTGTAGAATATTCTCGCAGAAATAGGTTTTCTCTCAGGTCCATGAAAAAGGGGTGTTAGTTTTTCTAGCAATTGCTAAAGATAAGTAAGTTTCTTTCAAAGTTACTGAAAAGATAATAAAAATCTGGATAAAAAGTCAAATCTTTAATTTTCACTTTCTTAAGTGATTTGGACGTAGTCATTAACTCAGGTTAAGGAGTATTTTTTCATCGACTTCACCTTGAGTAATGTTAGTTATAATGTCAACACATAAAAAGCAACACTGATCATGTCACTTAAACCATTTTTTGTGTTTTTATTTTTTTTTGTCATTATTTTTAGGCATCAATTAGGACATTCATACTTTGTGAGGATGTTGTTTTGATTTGTGTTCAGTTGTGTGTGCTTGTGATCTTTCCCTTAATTCTCTTGATCATGTTATGAATTTAGCTAACTAAGTATTTCAGTGGCGTTATAATCGGAGGATTAGACCAGTAATAACGGGCTTATTTGGCGAGTGAATAATTGCTTTGCAAAGACTTTGTTCAACTATGGTGATGGTTATTGCATTTCTAGCTTTATCTTGGTTTTTTCTATAATTGAGATTTGTATTTTTAATTAATATCCAAAAAGAGATAGTAGTTTAGTTAAGAAGTGAGATCGTGTGTCTTATTTTGAGAAGGAGTGAGCTTGTTTGTAAGGAAAGAAACTTCATGGGTCTTAAAAGAGGTAGTTGTGATAGTGGGGGGTTATTTATTCACTTTACCTTTTTCATCCTCTTCCTTCTTCTACTGCGTACTATTCATCCAAATTGGCAAGTTAGGGGTTTTTACTTTATTTTCTCTCAATTTTACTGGCACTCGATCTTGTCTTTGTGATTGCTTCCAAATTTCTTGCAAGATGTCGAATTCTCCATCACCCAGCAGAATTTCGGAGCTCTCGGCCGGCATCCGCCTCCCAATTGATGAACAAGCTCTAGTGAATCTGCCAAATTACACTGCCATGGAAATTCGACAAGTGATGGGTGGTGTTGTAAAACCAAACCCATCACCAACTATTTCTCCTGCTGCATGTCCATATCCAGTCGCTGCTCTAGAACTGGTTCCAATCGCTACTGCCTCCGACCCAACACCATTTGCACAACTTGCTCCCGGCAAGGTGGGTAATGAGTTGACGTGGATAATCCCCCAAACCTATCGTTTATTGCCGAGATTTTTGGTCAAGTCAGAGATCCATCTTTGAGGAAGTCACGACGGCTTCGCACCATTCCCCCTGGTACTATTCCGATAGTCATTCCCAAAAGTCAGTCGGGTGAGTAACGTCATGTGCCCATTGAGCACATGAATTTGGTTAAAGAAGTTGCAACCCTCACGGACTTAGACGATGATGAGTACGTGCCCTTGAAAAAGTTTCCTCGCCGTCAATTTCATCTCCTCCATGGTTTTCCAAGTCAACTACCTCTCGTCGGAAACATATAGTACATCTGGATGATAGGAAGAACCCACCGGAAGGTGATAATTCAAGTTCCTCTGATCCCCCATTCACTGTCCTTAATTTTTTTACTGGTGAAGTTGAAAGCTCTTCTCGTCCGTTGGTAGACGACCCTCCTTTAACTCCGCTTAACATGACTCGGCCGGAGACTGAGTATAGCTTCTCCTCAGATTCTGATGATGACAACACACTTTTTGCTATGTTGTCTGCTTTGAAGTCCAAGAAGGCTCCAACCAAAAGCTCTGAAGTTGCCTAGAAAGTTGGTGATGGTTCTGGTGCTATGTCACCAAATCTGATATCACCTACAACTACTCCAATTTTGTCTCCCAGTTCCAACTCTGATGATGCAGTCTCTGAAGGTGCAACAGTCCAATCAGTTGCATCTGAACAGTCTTCTGATGACTCTGATGAGGCCCCATTCTGGATGTTGATATTGAAGGCGTTGTTCCTGTGTCTACCAAATTCTTAACTGAGAATGTTGAAGAGGTGTTTCCCGGGTATCATCAGCGTGGAATGATTGATGAGCATAGAGTCCAGGTAGATATTTTCAAAAAGCAGAATCTACCCTCTTTAAGAGTAAAGGTATGTATTCTACCGTTTCTACTACCATGCCTTTTGTTCATGAAATGGTGTTAGAGTTCTTTGAAAACATGCTTCCTTCTATTACTGATCCTAAGTCCACCAGTTATGGTAAAGTTTATATGCGTGGGGAATTTTATGCATTTACTCCTAAATTAATAAATAACCTGTTTGGAACTGAGGATTATCATGGGGACTCTAATGTTGATGATATGAATGAGGTCATTGAATTTTATCTGGGAATATGCATAGGTAATGGCATGAGCAGTTGTCTAGTACGAGATTATCCTCTTTGTATTCAGTTTTGCACAAGGTAGAAATTTTTAACTAGGTACCGACGAAGAATGCCACTGTCGTGACGCGTCCACAAGCTCAGTTTCTATTTAAGATAGGCCATGGCATAAAGATAAATTTTGGTCAGCATGTGTTTGACATTGTCACCAGGTTTGCTGCGTCCAAAGCAACTTCATCTTTTTGCTTTCCTTCCCTCATTTTTAGTCTACTTGAGAATCAAGGTTTTCAGCCTAATGAGGATGATATCTTTATTGGGGAGCTGGAGTGATTTTCGTTACATGGTCAACATACTACTGGAGTTCGAGTTGTGGATCTTCCATGGCAGCCACCAACTGGAGCTGCTGGTACTTCTGGTGTTGGTTCCGGTGTTGTTAATACCAAATCTAACATTGTTCGGTTTTCTGCTCCAGTAGTGCGGGCTCAGGTTATTTTTTTTAATCATCAGATTGAATAGATGCAAGCTCAAGTTGAACAGATACAGGCACTTCGTGATTCATTTGTTGAAGCTCTTTTGCTTTCAGAACAAAATGGGGGAGATAATAAGATGCAGATGGTGATGAGGATGATGATGATGATGCGGACGCTGAGGAGGAAAACGAATCCACTGAGAGTGATGAGGATGTGGTTTGTTTGGCCAAAGTCAAGAGGAAGGCTAGGGGCCTTCTCCTCGCCGTTCGATGAGGACTCGTACTACTAGTTCGAGCCATTAATTTGTTGTGCTGTGTTTTGTGTCTTTTTTGAACAGTGGTTACTTATTAAGGGGGAGTTTCAATTTAGGGAGAGTTTTGAACATTTTATTGCGTCTTGGGTATTTTGTCCAAGGGGAGATTGTTGGGAATGTTATTCACGACAATTATCTTATTTTCCTTTTGTTGTTGTTTGTCTTTCTTGGGCCCAAAATATTAGGAAATTATATTTGGTTTTTATTTTGTTTCCTAAAATAGAGTTAGCTTGTTTATCAAGGTAGGTATTCTTGTCTATTTAAGAATAGACAAAGTCGTGTAAGAAAGAGGACTTTCACGCAGCAGGGAACACAAGTACAAGGAAGTCTTGAAGCCATGATCCACGATTCATACATCTTTGAAGTTGCGTAAACAACAGAGAAGAATCATCATAGCGTGGCTGCAAGTATTTAGTATCAAGTGTCGATACTAATCTTTTCATATATTACTTTATAATTTTGTATTTGATCTTAAACAAGTTGAAGTAATATAATTTAAGGGTTTGTAAACCCAGTTCGTAAGCACGTTGCTTACGAACGAAATTAATTTGCTGTGTTCTTCTATTCTTATTAATTATTCCGCTGCTTGTTATTTAAATACTGTTAGTGTCAATTCTGGGGTTATTAACACTAGACTTAACATATATTTACTGATACTTATTTAATAACCATAGACCTACAAATTTACATATTTTATATATATATATATATATATATATATATATATATATAAACTTCATGGAAGTCTTAAATTAAACTCGATGCACTCATCATTACATTATCAAATTGCAATAATAACACAAATAATAGTTCATTCACCATTTTGACAATTCATCGTTGAGTTAAATCACACGATTTGTAGAAAAGTTTTGAAAGAACAAAAAAAAAAGTATTTTATGGAGGAAAAAGCCTTAGAACAAATTTACTCTCGAAATTAATGAGGATTTGTCGAGGGCATTATCGAGGGTCAATACCTTCAATAATGCTTTATTTGGTAAATCTTTCAAAAATACGGCGCCAATATTTGACGCCATTATTACCAAAGGTAATAGCGGAGGCTTTCTAAGGACAAATGTACCGAGTGCATTTTCCCCTCGGAAAAACATGAGGCCATACGATTCCCCTCGTTTTTCCTGAGAGGATTTCCTTCCCCTTGATTTTTTTAAATTAAAAAAATCAAAAAATTATTTTAAATATATAATTGTGTAAAAATAAATCATGCCCTATCATTTTAGGCACGTAAGATGATTTTAACTTGGTTCTCTCTAGAAAAATATCACCGAGCAAGTACGTATTTACACTTGTCGTGTAATTCGATCAATGGTATCCATGATACGAGCAATCGACTTGTTCCATTGGAAATGTAAAGTAATGAAGTGTCGTAATTTTTGTGAAGATACCAAGAGGTGGATTTCGTTGTTTTAAAAATACGAGAAATAGTAATTGATTCATAAATTTATTTTTTCTATTTTTAGTTTTATTTAATTTAAAAAAAACAAGGAGACTAAAATCCCCTCGGAAAAACCCGAGGGCATACGATTCCCCTCGGGTTTTTCTAAGGGAATTTCCTTCCCCTCGATTTTTCAAATTAAAAAAATCCAAAAAATTATTTAAAAAACATACTTGTGTAAAAACAAACCACATCATATCATTTTAGGCACGTAAGATGATTTTAACATGGATCTTACAAGAAAAATATCACCGACCATGTAACTATATACACATGTCGTGTAATTCAATCAACAGTTTTGTGAAGGTACCAAGATTTGGATTTTCATTTTATAAACACGAGAAATAGTAATTGGTCCGTCAATACATTTTTTTAAACTTAAAAAAAAAAGAGGGGACTAAAATCCCCTCGGGTTTTTCTGATGGGATTTCAATCTCCCCATTTTTTCAAATTAAATAAAACCTAAAAATTATTTAAAAAATATAATTGTATAATAATAAACCATATCATATCATATTAGTCCCGTAAGATGATTTTAACCCGGGATTTACTAGAAGAATATCACCGAGCATGTACGTATTTATACGTGTGGTGTATTTCGATCAACAGTATCCACGATACGAGTGATCGACTTGTTCCATTGGAAACGTAAAGTAATGAAGCGCCGTAATTTTTGCGAAGGTACAAAGAAGTGGGTTTTGTTGTTTTAGAAACACGAGAAATAGTAATTGATCGGCAAATACATTTTTTCTATTTTTATTCTTTTGAATTTAAAAAACTGAGGGGACTCAAATCCCCTCATAAAAACCCGAGGACATACGATTCCAATCGGGTTTTTCCGAGGGGATATTCATCCTCTCATTTTTTTAAAATTAAAAAAAATCCAAAAAATTATTTTAAAAATATAATTAATTAAAAATAAACTATATCATATTATATTAGACACGCAAGATTATTTTAACCCGAGTTTTACTAGAAAAATATTATCGATCATGTATGTATTTACACGTATCGTGTAATTTAATCAACAGTATCCATGATACGAGCGATCAACTTGTTCTATTGGAAATGTAATTTAATGAAGCGTCGTAATTTCTCTGAACGTATCAAAAGGTGAGTTTCGTTATTTTAGAAACACGAAAAATAGTAATTGATCGGTAAATACATTTTTTATATTTTTTATTTTTTTAATTTAAAAAAACAGTTGGGGACTAAAATCCCCTTTGAAAAGCCTGAGGGCATAGGATTCTCCTCGGGTTTTTTCGAGGGGATTTTAGTCCCCTCAGTTTTTCTCAATGGAATGTTCCCCTCAGTCCTAAACCTAAAAATAGCAACAGGATGCCCTCGCTGCTTCATTCTGCAGGGAAAAAAAAAAAGAAAAAATCGGCTCCGCTGCCCGTTCAACCACCAACTCGCCACCTCCAGCCGGATTCTGTCCAGCCACCGTCGCTCCTGCTCCTGCCACCGCTCTGCCTCTACCAGCTATCACTGCCTCCCCCCTCCACTGAGCCACCAAGCCGAGTCGTCGCCGCTGCCTAGTCGCCGCATCCAGCAGAGCACCATCGTTGTCGCCTGTGAAGGTATAATTTCTCTTCATTTTTTTTGAAATTATTTTTAATGCTTTTATGAATTTTGTTTTTCATTTATGGAATTATAAAAGATAATTATATGGATAGGGTTTATTTAAGGGTTATTTTATAATTAGGGTTTAATTTATGGGTTACTGTATAATTAGGGTTTATTGTTGAGATTATTGTATAATTAGAGTTTAATTTAGGGACTATTTTATAATTAGTTTTATTTTAAGGGTTATCATATAATTGCTTTATTTAGCGATTATTATATAGTTAGGGTTTTAGGGATTATTATTTATAATTATGGTTTAATTTAGGGATTAATTATGCAATTGGGGTTCGTTATTATTCATTAATAGATCAATTATGAAATTATCATTTAAAGTGTATGTGATGGTGGTTTTTAAATGCCGTGGTGATTGTTTATGTTTAATATATATGTTATATGGTTCTTGTTATTATATGCATATTGTGATTGGTTGATGTTGTGATTGGTTGTGTAAACGTCAGTGATGACGCGGTGTACGACGTTGGCCGGGAGGTTCGTCCCTCCAACAATGATTTTTAAAATTATTTTAAAAAATGATGGTGGTTTTGAAATTTTTTAATTGTTGGTGATGGTGGTTTTAAAATGCCATGGTGATCGGTTAGTGGATGTTGTGTATAAGATATATTTAATGGTTTGTTAATATTAAATACATGTTGTGATCGGTTGATGTATACGTCATTGATGACGTGGTTTACGACGCCAGTCGGGAAGTCTCCAACAATAGGTTTTTAAAATTATTTTGATCCACAATATAATCTTTTTTTCTACACTCAAACACTATACCTTGGACTCGTTTGGAATTTAGTATCATATAGAGAGTTTGATACTAAATCCAATTGTCCACTTATTTGACAATTTGAGAACGTGATTGTAATATGGCTTATCTTATGTGTATGTTTTTTTGTTGATGACATATTAATAATTGGAAATGATACTCTTGTCATACAATTAGTAAAGGATTGATTGTCTAGCACCTTCATGATGAAGGACTTGGGTGAAGCCTGTTATATTCTTGAATTGGGATCTATTGGATAGACCTAATAGAATATTGGGGCTTTCACAGTCCATAGCATAGATAAAGTGTTACGAAGATTCTTTATATAAAATTCTAATAGGGGAAATATTACAATGAGTCGTGGTATCAAGTTATCAAAGAAGGATGGTCCTTCTACTGACAAAGAACATGAGCGCATGAAAAGAATCTCATATACATTGGCAATAGGATCTATCATGTATTCCATTATCTGCACAAGGCCAGATGTGGCCTATGCACTTAGCATGACTAGTAGATTTAGCAAAATCATGGGGAAAAACACTGGAAAGCGGTTAAGAGTATTCTTAAGTATCTTAGAAGAATTAAATAATATTTCTTAGTTTATGGTGGACAAAAGACCTTGGCAGTTACTGCGTACATTGATTCTGGTTTCCAAATAAACCATGATGAAACAAGTCCCAGTCTGGGTATGCCTTCATTTTCAATGGTGGGGGTAGTGAGTTGGAATAGTTCCAACAAACTACTGCCGCAGATTTGATAACCAAAGTTGAGTACATTATTACATTAGAAGCAGCTAAAGAAGTTGTATAGATAAAAGGGTTCTTGAAATAATTAGGGGTAGCTCCTAGCGTCAGTAGTCTAATGCCATTGTATTATAACAACACTAGTGCTATTGCGCAAGCAAAGGAATCAAGATATATGAACAGAAATAAGCATGTACCAAGACACTACCACTTAATCAAGGAGATATTGGACAGAGTAGAAATTAAAATAGAGCGTGTTCCCATGGAGGACAATTTGGCTAACCCATTCACCAAGTCATTATATTTTAGGAAACATGATGAGCATTTTGTAAACCTGGTAGTATTAGATATGTAGGTGTTTGGCTCTAGGACAAGTGGGAGATTAAAAGTATAAATGTTTTGGAGACATTTAGAAATAAAAAACATTGTACTTGATCATAAATATTTTATATATTGTTATATATGTGGCATTGCATTTATTGAATTATTGTTTTGGTTGTTTGCAATTATTCATACAGTTCCCATGAGTTAGTGTTGTCATTGATATGGTGAGATGTTAGTGATAGAACACTTCTCTTATAATAGTCCCGACCAATGATTATCAAGATTGGAATATTGATAATATATATCGGCATGTGTTCTGCACCACATTCTTAGAGAATGCAGTTAGTCTCACGGTGTGAATAGTTATTATTCGTGATGGACACATAGATACTTTAGAGAGTATTGGTAAACCCTGATGATAGGCTATTTGTTGTATGCATGTAGACTTATCGGTGTAAAAGTGTGTGATAATCCTTTGACTTTAGGTCAATGCGCACCTTATTTACTGAGTGGTGTACTTTGACCATGACCAATACTTGCACTCCTTTTGGGGTAGATATGACTTATGTTGGGTAAATCATGGTGTAAACAAAGATGGTAGTTGAGTCAAGAAAGAATTCATTCATCGATTAAAATTTCGAGAGAGACCACTCAAAATCTCTATATTAGGACGACTAAAGTCATTGGCCAATGCAAGAAATATATTCAATATAGTAGTTGAGTATGGTCTAGTTGTCGACTAATAATGATGAGATAAATTGATTAAGCTATTAAGATAAACACTTGGATGAATCTTAAGCTTAATCGAGTGATTCGTGATGAAAGAGATTTTACCAAAATTTTGTATAAATGTTATAATTCGTTGAGTTCAAGTTAATGTTCATTATATATTGAGTTCATCCAACTAAGCCATTCAGGAGTTTTGTTTGGATAATAATTGGATTGATGTTATATATAAAGGCCTATAGGGTCACACTATATGCAATTAATTTCCAATTAAAGAGTGTATTAAGAATGTATTAAATATTCAATTGGAAATTATAATATTTAATTATTAATAATTATGATGTTAGTTTTTATTTGATAAATATTTAATTAAATTAAATTGGTTTTGGATTCAATTATTTGTGTATATTAATAAAGGTACATTAGCCAAAACTGTTTGAACTCATGTCTTGGACAATCAACCCTTTTTAGAATTAGGATTCTCTTATATATCCAGTATAAATATAACATAAAGTCATAAGTTGTCTAATGATACTTATCATAAAAATGCCTACCCCTTTCTTGAGCTTTCCGATAGATTTTTTAGCTTTCTACTCGGTAGTAGTACACTGGAGCTGGAACTCAATCTAAATCTATTGTAAGGTTTTCATGCTTTCTCCGTTTATTTATTATATAAATATAATTATTCATAAAATGGATCTATTGGATCTAAAGAAGTTTAAGATTTTTGCTACATGATCATAGTGTTCGTCTTTAAAAATTCAATCAAGTTTTAAGGGCGACCAAGCATTTTGATGTGTTGCAATGTAATAGAACACAAAGTGGAACAATGAATTTAATTATATATTTCTATATAAATTTTGATATTTTAATTCACTCACATTTCTAAATACACTCATTTATAATCAATATTTAATTATTATTACACTAAAAAAAATCTTTTTTGTTTTAAAAATGTCTTTTATACCCTTCTCTAAAAAAAGGGAATTGATGACAAGAAAGCTCATCCCATCATACCCATTTATTTCTCTCTCTCAGATGAGATTAATTTGATCATTTCAGTTTCACCGATAAATAGTTTATATATATATATATATATATATATATATATATATATATATATATATATATATATATATACACGTGTGTGTGTGTGTAATATGGAACTTTTACAGGGCTGTGAAGGCACCATTTTTCACCTAATAGAAACTATCATATGAACTTTAAGTTATAAATATTATGAGATCAATGAATGTAAATGAGGGGGGATAAGGAGCATTATATTTTCATATCACCGTAGTCATTTCCTATATTATGATTAATATTAGGTTTACTATGTGATTGTCTCTGCTGCGTGGTTGTATTATTTTTAGGTAAATATTCATAAAGAAAAAAGTAATATTTTTTAAACCAAACGACATCGTTAAACTCTTAATGATACCGGGTGAATTACCTTAGATCTTTTTTTCTTTTCTTTTTAATGTAAAATAGGAAGATGAAACTTCTATATAAGTTTAAACAACATCAGTTAGGAATTAATTAGTTAATTGCTCAAAAAGAAAAAAATAATAATTACCAATGAAGAATCACCGTCCAAGTTAAATGAATTTCAACTGGCTTTATGAAGAGTGATGGATGTGTAGTTATTATTGTTTTTTTTTCAAAAAATCATTAATTTCCTAAAAACTCAAGAGTTTACATATCAAAACACGACGCTAACTAGTACATGACTGCAGTGACTATGTACAAATCCACTCGGGGAATTGGACATCCCAATTCAAATGAACATAACTATCAAGTGCCAAAGCAGCAAGTTGCGACCCCCTAACATTACTAATCAGATCTATAACATAAAAAATACAAGATTCAAAAAGTAGACAAAGTAAACCGATGTCTTCGACTATCAAAGCTTCCCCATTAATTGACGTTATTCGAGCAATCTTTCCCACAATAACCTTATCATCTATAAAGATCTTTTTTTATTAATTAAGTTATGATGCTTTAATTAAAAAAGGACAAAATTGTCTGAGTACATAGTAAACAATGAATAAAAAACAAAAACAAAGATACTAGCGCTTCATAAGAAATCCCCGCTTAAGAGAACTCTTTGAAACTTTGCGTAAAGGCATAGAAACTTCGTATTTAGCCATATCCACCCAAGATTGTCTAGAAGCGATATCCATAAGGTGAAGGGCAGGAGATAATTTTGGACCGCCAACAATGAAAGGTGTAGAAGACTCCTTCTTCATGTGCAAGACAAGTTGTTGGAGTATGTTGCGCTGAAGGAGAGACTTATCATCTATAAATATCTTGATCTTCTTTATCCCAAGCTTAGAGGCTTCAATTTGGGTTTGCCGGATTCTCCTAAAGGCCGACTCCACTGGATTGCACAAACTAGATGGATGTATAGTTATAGTTATCAAAAATATGTTTGAATTAACATCAACGTTATAATTGTACTCTTGTTAAAAATAGAACTTTATAATTGATATGGGTCTCTACTCACTATATTTAGGACTTGAAAAAGGTTCACCCACTGAGGACCCTAAATGTATGGAATCATTTCATTTTCAACTATTTTGAAAAACAAATTATGTATATTTAGTTTTTTTTTGTGATCGTTTGGACCAACAATTATTATAATTTTAAATTTTGGTGTTTAAAATCTTGGGGTATTCATTATTCTATGAATACTAAGAATTCTTGTTTGTTATAGGACTCGATTGCCTTTACTTTTTACTGTAGATATCTAATCATGTCTTAAAAGTAGATGATAATGTATTATTATATTGTATTTTATGTCAAATCATGTATGAAAAGTGAATGACGTTGTCTTATAATATTGTAATTAGTATTATTTAATTATTTAGTTGTAATAAATTATGATTTGAATATTTGATTTTTGAGTTTTAGAACAAACGAGTATTCGGTATTTAGAAGATCAATTTGATGTTACGAACCCTATGGCAAACATGCCATTTGAAAAATCTTGACAACCCACCAAATATCTTTCTATTATGTTAACACAAATTTATATGATAATATAATACAATCACGCAATCCCATGTCAAGAATGGAATTTGAACAACTTTTTTCATTTCCAATCATAAACATTGACAGTTTATCAAACATGTTCTCATTTTCCACATGAAATCAACAATTTCTTAAATATCACTTTTCTAATCAGAAATTGAAAAATGGGATAGAAACGATTCCATACACTATAAAAGAAGTAATAGCTTGAGCAACATTTCAAGCTTATGATAAAAGCTATATGTTCGAAACAGGAAATCTGAGATTTTTATTATTATTCAAAATGCATTGCTTGACTGATACATTGAGGGACAAAGCACCATACATATATAGCCATATAGGATCAATCTAGACTATACACGTGTAGGGAAGAGAAGGACTCGTACAACTCCAGCTGCACCTGAGCAAGCAGACAAAATTAGCCGTTTCCATTTTGTGCATTAGGGTTTGAGGTGCATGTGTTGAAGCAATGTGTGGCTGAGGGTGCTTTGGCCGTTTCTGCTGATTCAGRAWTATGKCCATGCATGTATATGACATGCATGGCTGCATGGTTGTTCATAGGCCCCCTCAATTCGAGGGAGGATGAAGGGACAACTGAAATTTGTCTCTGAATCTCATGAAGAATTGACTAGAAAGAGGCTTTGTAAGGATATCTGCGGTTTGATCAATGGTTGGAACATGGTGAACCTGAATTTTCTTATGCATGATCTTCTCCCTGACAAAGTGAAGTTCCAACTCTAAGTGCTTTTTTCTAGAATGCTGAATAGGATTATGAGCCAATGCAATAGCCCCTTGATTGTCTACCCATACTCTTGGAATATGAGTATCTAAAGGATTGAGTTCCTTCAATAAGACTTGCATCCAAATCACATCACAAGTTGCTTAGGCTAAACTTCTGTACTCAGCCACAGTGCTTGACCTAGAGACCTTGCTTTGTTTCTTGGAACTCCAACTGATCAAATTTCTGCCAAGGAATACACAAATACCAGAAGTAGACCTCCTATCATCCAAATCTGAGGCCTAATCTGAATCAGCAAAAGCTGTAAGATGAAGATGAGGACTGTTTGTAAAATTCAGGCCATAAGAACATGTTCCAGAGAGGTATCTGAGGATTCTTTTGACTGCTCTCCAATGAATATCAGAAGGAGTCTGCATAAATTGACTCACCTTATTAACACTAAAGCTGATATCTGGCCTTGTGATAGTTACATATTGCAAAGCACCAACAATTTGTCTGTATAATTTGGGGTTATCCATAGGTTTACCATCATATTTGGAGAGAGAAGGATGAGCGATCATAGGTGTGGAAAAAATCTTACATCCTATCATTCCAACTTTTCCTATAAGGTCAGTGATGTACTTCATGCTGAGTAAGAAAGAATTCAGATTTATGAGGGATGAATTCAATGCCAAGAAAGTAGTTGAGGTGTCCTAAGTCCTTCAAGGAGAAACACTGATTCAATTTATGGATGAGCTGCTGAATATCCTCTGAAGTATTGCCTGTGATTAGAAGATCATCTACATAAGCCAATATCAATATGATTGATCCATCCTGATTTCTGTAAAATAGAGAGGGATCAGCTCTAGATGTCCTAAAACCAAGAGAGAAAAGAATGCTACCAAGTTTGCTAGACCAGGCCCTTGAAGCCTGTTTCAATCCATAAAGGGACTTATTCAACCTGTACACCATGTTAGCAGGAACACATTATTCAAGTCCTGGGGAAAACTGCATATATAACTCAGTATCAACATCACCATTTAAAAAAGCATTATCCACATCAAATTGCCTAATAACCTAGGATTTGGAGATGGCAATGGATAATATAGTCCTAATTGTAGCAGGTTTAATGACAGAGCTAAAAGTCTCTGTGTAATCAAGCCCAGCCTGCTGTGTATAGCTTCTTGCAACCAGTCTAGCCTTACATCTTGCCAATGAACCATCTGCATTTCTTTTGGCCTTAAAAACCCATTTACAACTGATGAGAGGCTTATAAGGGGGTAAAGGACAAACATTCCAAGTGTTATTCCTTAGAAGAGCTGAAAATTCTCTTTGCATAGCTTGATGCTAGTGAGGAACCTGCATAGCCTCTTTATGGTTTTTAGGCTCAGTGAAAGGGTCTTTGATGATTGTGAAAATTTTTGGCTTATGAATTCCTGCCTTGGCCCTTGTAACCATCCTGTGAATATTTTGTGATTTGTCTGTCTCCTGTGAATTATCATTAGCAACAGAATATGATATAGTAGGGCTATGTTCAATTGGTAATTCTATAAATAACTGACCAATAGGAATGGAAGAGGAGTGAGTTGATATAGGGGAGTGAGATTGATTTGGTGAAGTAGAAGGTGAAGAGTTGGATGTAGGTAGTGGAGTGTTCTGAGGAACAGAATGATCATTTCCTGAACTGGGAGGTGAGGGATAAGGTGAAGGTGTTTGTGATGAGATTGGAGAAAAAGTAGTAGGATGTGCTATTGGAATTGTGCAAAGAGGAAAAGAATTAACAGGTGGTGCAGTTTCTGATTTGGATTCTTTATGAAAGGGAAAGACTTGTTCATCAAATTCAACATGCCTTGTGATGATGATCTTGTTATTTGGCAAAAGAACTTTGTAGCCCTTGTGAGATAGGCTGTAACCTAGAAATGTACTCTTGGTGCTTCTAAACTGCAGCTTGTGTTTATTATAAGGTCTTAGGTAAGGGTAGCATAAACAACCAAAGACTCTAAGAGTAGAGTAACCTGGTTTTTATTTTAGAAGAAGTTCAAAAGGAGACTTGTGCTGAGTGTTTGGAGAAGGAATTCTGTTAATAAGGTAAACAAAAGTGAAAAAGGCATCATCCCAATGTCTAGTTAGCACTTGAGAATGAGACAGCAAGGAAAGGCCAACCTCTACAATATGCCTATGCTTCCTTTCAGCCAATCCATTTTGCTGAGGAGTATAAGGATAAGAGATTCTGTGAATTATCCCTTGTTGGAGAAAGAATGAGGACAAGGCTGTGAATTCACCTCCTCCATCACTTTGAACCATCTTGATGCCTTTATTAAACTGGTTTTTGATCATAGTGTGAAAATGAATGAAGGCATTTGCAGTATCGGATTTTAATTTCAGAAGGTATATCCAAGTGAACCTTGTTTTGTGATCTATAAAACTAACATAGTAAGTAAATCCATGAAAAGACTTAATGGGAGATGGTCCACACAAGTCTGTATGAATTAGGTTAAACATTCCATAGTAATTAGAAAGAGAATTAGAAAAGGGCAGTTGATGAAACTTTGATTGCATACAAGCTGAACATAAGGATTCATCTTTATTATCAATAAAAGAAACACTACATCTCTGCAGAGCTTTTCTAACAATAGGAAAAGAAGGATGTCCTAATCTACAATGCCAAGTGTGTAGATTAAGGACTTTATTGGAAATAACATAATTAACTTCAGGGTTGAAAACAGGCTGAGGTGCTTGATAGGATTTAGCAGAGGAGTGATCTTGTAGGGAAATGAGCTTGAACATGTACAATCCATCTTTAAGAGTTCCTTTGAGAAGGGGAGTTCCTGTGGAGATGGCCTTTGCAACACAATAGTTAGGATAAAACTAAAAAAAGACCTGATTGTCTTGAGAAAATTGTGAAACACTGATAAGATTCTTTCTGACATGAGGAATGTGAAGCAGATTTTTTAGGTGAAAAGATGAAGTATGTTTAGGAAAAGAAGACTGATCAGCAACTATAGAATCACCAAAATGAGCAATAGCCATACCTGTACCATTTGCTGCTTGAACAGTGTCATTCCCTTGATATTCAGAGGCCAAGTTGATGTTATTCATATCATAGGTGATGTGATTGGTTGCTCCTGAATCAGGGTACCAACTGCTTTCAGAGAAAATATCTTGACCTCCAATGTTAGCCAAATTGACGGAGTGATTGTTGTTGGAATAAGAAGTTTCTGAAGCTGGAGCTGAATAACCTCTAGAACTATTGTTAGGATTGAAGTGAATATCCATCCTATGGTAACACTTATCAGCTGTGTGATTGTTGTAGTGACAAATCTGACACCTCGGTCTATCACCTCTATAAGTGCCTCTGCCTCCTCTTCCTCTGAAAGTTGAATTTCTTCCTCTTCCTCCTCTTATATTGTTTCCTCTTCCTCTTGAAAAACCACCTCTTCCTCTGCCTTGTGTTTGAGTTGTTGTGAGATTGACAGAAAAATATGGATCAGTTCCTATGCTCTCAGCAGTTTCAATCCTATTCTCAAAGCTTAACAAGATAGAGTGAGTCTCTCTAAGGTCACAAGGAGTAGCTCTTGCAGTTATAGAGACAACTACAGGATTGTATTCAGCACCTAAGCCTGAAAGAAGATGCAAAATCTGACTCTGATCTGAGATCCGTTCTCCAATAGATGCAATCATGTCACAACAAGACCTGATTTTGTTGACGTATTCTCTCATGGTAAGAGATTCATTCTTCATAGTTTGGACCTGCAGTCGATATTGCATTGCCTTGGCATTGCTCTCATTGGCAAAGCTGGTTTGTAAGGCCTGCCAGATCTCATTTGATGAGGTTAATCCCACTGTAGTAACTAAAACACTCTCTGACAATGAGGAGAGCAACCAAGATACCAAGAGTTGATCTTGTTTTATCCATGCTGAGTATGCTGGATTAAGAGTTTGCTCTCCTTCAGAAGAACTTGGGAGAAATTGGTTTGGTATAATGCAGGCTCCAGTAAGAAAATCAGATAAACCATATCCTCTCACAGCTGTAAGGACCTGTTGCCTCCACATCAGATAATTGCTATCATTTAGCTTAATGCTTAGGAGTTGACTTTGTAGCTGAATGATTGGTTCAATATTACCAGCTAAAACGTTTATTTTTGAAATAGGAGGAAAAAGTTGGGCCATAGTTGCAGATGTAAGTCAGAAAACAAAAAACAAAAAAAAAATGCAGATGGTTCAGAGACAAGCAATTAAATGCCTGCTCTGATACCATATAAAAGAAGTAATAGCTTGAGCAACATTTCAAGCTTATGATAAAAGTTGTATGTTCAAAACAGAAAATCTGAGATTTTTATTATTATTCAAAATGCATTGCTTGACTGATACATTGAGGGACAAAGCACCATACATATATAGCCATATAGGATCAATCTAAACTATACACGTGTAGGGAAGAGAAGGACTCGTACAGATCCAGCTGCACCTGAGCAAGTAGCCAAAATTAGCCATTTCCATTTTGTCATTAGGGTTTGAGATGCATGTGTTGAAGCAATGTGTGGCTGAGGGTGCTTTGGCCGTTTCTGCTGATTCAGGAATATGGCCATGCATGTATATGGCATGCATGGCTGCATGGTTTTGCATATACACCACCTAAGTTTATTAGAAGTAACACGACCTCAAGGTTTATGAGGAGTATGAAGTGATCTGAATAGCGAGGTTCTTTTGGAAGGAGCGTTGGACCTGAAAGGCATCATAAGTTTCAAGGAAGCAAAATTAGGAAAATGATACCTAGCCCGAGCCCAAAAAATAAGCGGGTGACCAAATAAATATGTATCGTGAATCACCCTACTAAAAGTGACTTCTAACGTTAGATCACTTTATGTGTTTCCTTGAATGTGACTTACTTAGGCCGACCAGTATAAATATGCACAATATATAAGACTAATGATATCCTTTTATTACCATTTTACTTCATTATCTAGCTTATAATTTACCTCTTAACCCTGTTCTTGATTTAAGTATCGAATGATCTTAGATTGTGGCATTTCCATCTAGACTAAGGTGCCTTCTTTTACAGACTTTGTATGAACTAAATTATCTCACCCCATCTAACAACGAGCAAGAAACCTTGCCTCTCGACTGAGCTAACAAGGTTAAATACATTAAATTATTTACTCAATCAATAATTTTACTTAGATATTCTCAGCCATGTCTATCAGACTATTGGTAATTATTTGTTTGACTTTTAACGTGAAAATTCTAATTTCACCTAATATTTAAGTGGTGAGATATTTGTAAAAGTTTAATAACTTTTTTTGATATTTTAATATAATGATATATTGATACTTTAATCCCTTTTATTTTATCTCACAGTGTGACCAAAAATGTTGGTCATTAAAGTATATTCCATAAATCAATTTACACATAAATCATTTTTTGATATTTTTTATGACTTTCCTTTATTCTCTAACTTAGCACGTTAGTTTGAATCAAAAACTTAATATTACCAAACAAAACAATTTGTTCAAATTCAAACAATCCATAATTTATTATTTAATGAAGAAAACTCTTTGAAATAGTAAATAAATGTTAACTTTTTAAGTTTTTTCTCTTTAACAATTATTATTCTTGAGTCGAGATTTTTAAGATAACATTAAAAATAATATCAAAATTAATGATTTAAATGCAAAAACCTCTCAACAAATTCCTGACTTTATTTTATAACCATTGTTCCAATTTCCAATACGATACACCATAATAAAAAAACAATAGAAAAATATCTACTCTACCATCTAATAGATCTCCGGTCATCTGCAGCGAGTGTAGCATAAATTCGTACACACGCGAGTAGTTAACGATAATTGATAAAAAAATAATTAAAAAAAATCAGTAGGACCATAGCGCCTGCGAACCATCTCCTCCCTCCTTTTTTTTCCCAGCTTTAAATACATTCACATTTTGCCCTCTTTTATAATTTTCACATTCCTAAAATCCCCTCAAAATTCTCACTCAAAAATTACATTAACAAAATTCTCTATCTCTGCGAAGCGAAGAAATAAGCTCTAACAAAAATCGGCAAAATTCAGTGAGTAGAAGAAACTTGTTGTTTGCTTCCATCGAGAAATGGCGACTGGAAGAGTAGATCTGGACGGGAATCCGATAAAGCCGATCACGATATGCATGATCGGCGCCGGAGGTTTCATCGGCTCCCATCTCTGCGAGAAGCTGATGTCGGAGACGCCGCACAAGGTGCTGGCGGTGGACGTTTACAATGACAAGATCAAGCACCTTCTCGAACCTTCCTCGTTGGCCTGGGCTGATCGCATCCAGTTTCACCGACTCAACATTAAGAATGACTCTCGCCTCGAAGGACTCATCCGCATGGCGGATCTTGTAAGTTTCCTTGCCATGATTTCTTTTTTTGGTTTTGCATTTGTGGGTGGTTTTATGTGGGAATTGGTTTTGATTGTCGTCTGGATCTGGATTTTGTGATACTTTGAGTTATTTATTTGCTCTTTTCTTTGAAATTCTGACATTGCTGTGAATTCTGAAGGGTTTTGTAAAATCATGATTGAATTATGAAATTTAACACTTATTTCTTAATTTGGTGTCTGTGTAGATCTTGATTGGTCTAGGATATATTTAAAATCTAAAATCTTAATTAGTATGTGGCTAGTTTAATTATTTGCAAATTTATTCGTTAATATATGTAATATATATTTCTTCCTTCTTCGGTTTCAGCTTTATTTTTTGTGATTTATATTAATCTCTTATCTGTTCGGAACAATTTTTTTGGTCTTGCTGTGATAGTAACCTGATGGTTCTTATACTACATTAAGTCATTATTAGTTAGACTTTTGACTTGGACAGTTGGACTGAATCTTGAACTTTTCTTGTGACTTAGACCATAAATCTTGCTGCCATATGCACTCCAGCAGATTATAACACTCGCCCTCTGGACACAATCTACAGCAATTTCATCGATGCGCTCCCAGTGGTAAGTGTGTTGATTTACACTCTTCTGTATTTTATATCTTTAGTGTGTTTGCTTTTACAAGATGTAATTAGTAATTTATTGTGTTCATGAGTGCTGAAGTTGTTTGACGCTTGTGGATTTAGGTCAAGTACTGTTCGGAAAATGGCAAGCGCCTCATACATTTCTCCACTTGTGAAGTTTACGGCAAAACGATTGGTAGCTTTTTACCCAAAGATAGCCCACTGCGGCAGGTGAGACATCTCTTTTATTTCCCTTTACTTTCTAGATTAGATTTCTGGTATTTTATCTCATGTTGAATATATTTAATCTGACTTATTTGATGGATTGATGATTTTATAAAAATGTGACCTTGTATATTTCACGTGTGTCCCTATAGAGATCTGTCCCTTTTTGATACCATAACCAGGGGCGGATCCAAAAACGTTTTACAACGGGGGCACAAACAAAATAAGATAATTATAAGGATCTACCTCGTGGTCATTGCCATTCACAAATACTTAACTTTGGAGTAGATCTACCTCGTGAGTTTTTCTGTTCTTAAAAATCAAAACTGAGTTAGGGATGGGAAAATGAAACTGAAAAGCTCGTGACAGTAGCATGCATTTTCAGATAATCTTCTGGCATTACAATAAAAATAATGCGTGGAGGTCAATCATACATGCAAGTACTAGATTTGTGAGCTGTCCTTAAATTGAACTTTTGAAACTTTTAAATTTTTGGGAGGTTCTCATTTCACCTACCTACTTTTTATTCTAGAAGTTGAAGGCGAATGATATAGGTGCTGCTGGAGTACCCAATATCTTAACTATGAAGTACCTTTTCAATTCGTAGGGAACACATTGATATAAATGTACCAATAAATAATAATAATAAAAAAGAGGGAAATCAGGTTGTCAACACTGAAAATTATATATCGAATGCTCATTGTAAATATATTTTATCCTTTGATTATCTATTGATAGTATTTTTACTATTGACGTCTTTTTTTCGTTTTTTTTTATACGCCTCTATTCGCAACTCAATCATTGCATTCATTTGCTTGTACTTCTATTTTACTAGTGACAAGCAACTAGACCCTTCATTTTCAGTTTCTTTGGATTGGTGATTATTTTCCTATCTGAGTCATAATTATCATCTTGCATCAGGATCCAAATTATTATGTTCTCAAGGAGAACGACTCCCCTTGCATTTTTGGCTCAATTGAGAAGCAGAGATGGTCATATGCATGCGCAAAGCAGTTAATTGAGAGACTGGTTTATGGTGAGTTTGCGATCTTTGCATTCATGCATCATAGATATTGGTTTCAGTTTCTGAACTTGCAGTTCATGTTGTCATAACTCATAACTTGCTCTATTTTACAGCTGAAGGTGCTGAGAATGGTCTTGATTTTACAATTGTGAGGCCCTTCAACTGGATTGGTCCTAGGATGGACTTCATTCCCGGAATTGATGGCCCAAGCGAAGGTGTTCCAAGAGTTTTGGCCTGCTTTAGCAATGTAAGCGCGATTGACCCACTTATTTTGAATGGCAACACTGTACCATTATTTGAGCTCGAGTTATTTTCTAATTTTGCTAATATGTACAGAATCTCTTAAGAGGTGAACCACTGAAGCTTGTCGATGGTGGCGAATCACAGAGAACTTTCATTTACATTAAGGACGCCATTGAAGCTGTCCTTTTGATGATTGTATGTGCAACATTTAGTTCTCTGGTATTAATTATTTTTATTAGTATATTGAATTGTTGCTGAGATGTGTAATTTGACTCAGGAAAACCCAGCCAGGGCTAATGGTCATATATTTAATGTGGGCAACCCCAATAATGAAGTTACAGTCAGGCAGCTTGCTGAAATGATGACTGAGGTGATTTTGAGTGTTTGTAATTTGTCTTTAAACTGTGACCCTGATATACCCACATTTCTCTTTGCTATCAATTTTACAATCCCTCTATGTCGCTCAGTAGTTTCTTGATGTTTCCTCCTTTTTGACTCGCATGCTTTCAGGTTTACACAAAGGTTAGTGGAGAGCCCGCATTAGATTCGCCAACTATCGATATAAGCTCGAAAGAGTTCTATGGTGAAGGATATGATGATAGTGACAAGAGAATTCCAGATATGACCATTATTAACAAACAACTTGGTAATGAATCGCTCCTGTGACAAATTTGGTATTTTTGGGTTCAATTACAAGAACTACTATTGAGATTAAGCCTAATAAAAGATAAATTTAAAATCGAAGTTATTTTTCATAATTACAAACACCTCCCATTGAGTTTTTTATATATAATATACCCAACATACCCCTCAAGGGGGTGCAATTTGTAGAAGAATATGAATATATATATATATATATATATATATATATATATATATATATATATATATATATATATAAATTTAATTAGGTCGAGTCTTGGGGGGTAGCTTTTGTAATTATCTCTGAATATCTCAAGTAACATAATTATTTCCTTCAATTGCAATATTTTTTCTAGGATGGAATCCAAAGACATCGCTCTGGGACTTGCTCGAATCCACTCTTACTTACCAACACAGGACGTATGCCGAAGCTGTCAAGAAAGCTACTTCAAAACCTCTTGCAAGTTGAGAAAACAAAATGAATGTTTGGTTGTCTCTGATGAAATGCTATTGGCCGGCCTTTTCTATTCATTTTTTTGGGATCTCTTCGTATATCAATATGGTTCCTTCTTATACGCACAACATTCTTTGTCTCTGGAGTGTCTCTAGTGTACGGCTCCTGATTGTTGTAATGATTCTATGTCTAATATCCTTGGGATGTTGCTTGAATAGATATTCGTTTATGTTTTCTGTATGGTGGTGACAAGCATATGTGGCTTAAAACAATATCGTGGATAATCATACGAGCAAAAGCTAGTATTGCTCATTGGTTTAGTTGTTAGTTTGCCTACAAGAGAGCATGTTGTATCATTTTGTTCAAACTTTTTAGTCGATGATTTTTTATTATTTGTTAAATTAATGCATTTTCTTTGTTTATTTGGTCTGTTAAGCTTGTTCGATTTGTAGCTGCAATATGGTGAGCTTGAGCTGTGTTACGAAAGCATATTTGGGACGGGGGACATATGTTAGAAATATAAATATTGTAGTAATTCCTTGAGTTGTATTAGGTTTTACCTTTCTGTTTAATTTATTCTTGGAAGAGTTTTATCATTTCTTTGAGTTCTTTCTCATTCTGTGAATTGATGGGTTAAGAAACAAAAGATTGGGAACTCATATTTAATTAATTATATAGATTTATTGATTTCAAATATATCCATTAAATTAAGCACACTTAATATACATTTGGCATGACGTCGCTGTTCGCACATTTTAACACCAACTTCAAACTGAATTGTTATGTGCGATTGCAGAAAACTTCTTAATGAAAAAACTAGAAAGCCCTACACTCCAATAGGAGCATCAAAGTTAATAAACTATATTAAAAAAAAATACTGTTCATGAACTAGAGCAGGTGCATTAAAATCATTAAATCATTGGACTAGAACGTCGAACTTTTGAATTTTGAATGTGGCCGTATACTTTTGTTAATTCGATAAAATTAAAAGCCCGACGAATGAAAAGTGACGAGTTATGTAGCAAACCGGCATGTGAAAGCACAAAACGATTAAACATTAACAAAATTGAGAGTCGAATAACTACTTAGAGATACGATTGTTATATCATGGGGTGAGTCCATGCATCATGGAATCTGATATATATATACCCTATTTGTTAATTCTATTGACACCTTGCTGAGGTGTCAATTCCTTATGCCTCTATTTTTCATGTGTATTTTTCTTATTAATCAAAAAGCTGATGTGTCATTTTGTAAAAAAAATACTATTTTTTCCTTTTATAATTTTTTGCCTGGTATAAAATAAAGTTTTTTTTCTTATTTTTTTCAATCCTCATTAGATAAAAAAATCAACCCTATTCTATCGTCTTTCTTTCTAACCCTGTTCTATCGCCGTTCTCTTATTCATAATTCAACAAAGCTTCTTAATTTTACGGAATAGTGACACAATATTCAAACTAGATTAAAACAATTAAGGTTTATGGGAAACCTAATCACAACTTATATTACTGCGAATCCCTCCGAAAGAACAGCCCTGGAGATTCAACGGTGAATCCCTCCTGTTATACCAATCTGAGACGATGATGTGCCAAGTTTTCTCAAAGTTGTGATTTTAATGAATTGATCACTTCATGGTTAGTTTTTCGATTTATGTTTTCACAGTTTTCTTTATTAAAATTTTGAAATAAATCTATTTTGTAAATTTAAATCTGTTGAATTGTTGCCCGCTTTTGTTGATCTCGCCGTTGCCCATATTTCTAAAATTTGGATCTGTTGAGTTGTGATACCCTAATTGATTGATTTTTAATTGAGTTATAAAATTTATTTTCATTTTTATTCTCCTACAGATCTGTGCAGTTTTTATTCAGAAAATTTGTGAGAATTTATTTGTTGCGGATTGATTGATTTGTCCGATTTTTTAAATTATTATTTTGAAGAATTTTTTTGTTGATGATTAATTTGTTGCGGATTGTTTTCTAATTTGATGATTAATTCTGATTTTGTATCCGTAATCAGTGATTTTATAGACCAGTAATCGAGATATACAATCAATTTTGAACCTTCGTTAATAATCTTCGCGAATCATTTTTCCTGATTTCAGTAGCTTGAATTGGTTGTTCTCGATTTATTCTTTTATAATGTTTTTCGGCGATGAGTTGTGAGATATGGGTTTTTGATGATGGTGCAATACCGTCCGTCAAGTGCGTTCAATTCGCAGTTCATGACCATAAACTCTGGAGCTCCATTAACAAAATTGAGAGTCGAATAACTACTTAGAGATACGATTGTTATATCATGGGGTGAGTCCATGCATCATGGAATCTGATATATATATATATATATATATAAGTGAATATATTAGAGGTGAAAACAAAATCTAAGTGAAAGCTGAAAGCATTTTTTGATTCATACCGATGATTGTATAATATGAAAAGAGGTAAAATTATTCAGAATATCATTTAGATTTTATCGTATATGTGCTTCACATTTTAAAAAAGGAGCTAACTACAATGAAATAAAGACACGGGGCGTTACAAACGCTATCGTGAAAACTTAGGATTGAAAGAGAAGAAAGAAGAAAAGGTGTAAAAACTGGGATAGATCGTTCCTCGTCTCAATCGTTTAATATTTATGAAAGATCTCAGTAGTCGGCCGCCTCCAGCTGCTTTGTATCAACAATGAGCCCTAATAAGGTCAATTAAACGACCAAGAGCCGAATATTATATATTGGCCAAAAGTCGTGTTTTCTTGTTCTATATTGTTATAATCTGTTGTTCAGTGTCACCAAAAGTAACGCCACAACATAGTCTCAGTGGTGTCGCTGCTGAATAACAAATTAACAGCCAAACACAACTTTATGATGGTGTCACTTCCAGTGGCGGCGAATTGAAAGCTAAGCAGTGGGAATTCTAAAGATTTCTCCGAGGGATCCAAAACTATATTTCAGCTAAGGCGAGTTGACGATATTTGATTTTAACTACTGACCAACAATGAACATCGAACGAAATCTTATAACTATTTTTTCTCTCCGTGTGAAGGGTGATTTGCATCAATCTTTTCTAAAAATTTGAGGACTCTTGCAATTTCTAAAAACGTTATAAAAAGATTTACAAGTTTGGTAGTTTCAATAGTTTTTATTTTTATCTTTTATCATTTAAGTTAAAAGGTATATATAACTTATATGCCTCATCAAATATTTCTCTTTTTTTTTACGTTTATATATATAGGGGGTTCACGTAGGAACCAATCCCTATGTGGGAGCTAAAAACCTGCTATATTACATAGGATTTGATGTTATTTATGAATCATGTACATGCTAATAACATTATAGTAAAAATCAAGGGAACATAAAAATAGCAATGTGAAAGTATAAATAGCATTTTGTATTATTTCAATTAACATTACATATAATGTAGTATAGCGGTTCCTAAAGTTCCCACACAGGGATTTGATTCTCACATGATCCTAATCCTATATATATATATATACACACACACACGTTATAAGGCTTCAAGTTTTTCTTTAAATGCCTCAAAGTTATTTTTAAGAGGAAAAAAACTAAAAGAATAGAAAAAAAATCAAAAAGAAATTTGGCCTCAAAGTTATTTTTAAGAGGAAAAGGACTAAAAAGAATAGAAAAAAAAAAAAAGAGGAGAGTTGAACCAATGAACATTTGGAATCAATTTTTTGAGGACACAACCCTCCACCAACTTCTTTTGTAAAGAAAGTACAATAATGTTTATATAACTGGAGATATTAAATTAAAAGAAAAATACACATGGTAGTAAAGCTTTCCGGCGGATCCAGCAGGGCGGTCGTCCAAGCTCGCCATGTGCTGGATCCGCCACTGGTCACTTCTAAAAACATGCTCCCCAAGTCTGTACTACCCACACATTCAACTCCATCATGCATGCATACATACATACATCCATATGTGTGATGTTATCAATATTATATTTAACAAATATATAAGAGAACATGTGATGAATATTAATCGCTGGATTCATGGTGCATCATAAATTCGAATCCATGATATAAACTGTCCAAGACGTATATCATTAGCGATACTTCGATGGCATGGGACGAACGAATTCAGAGGCAAATACATACAATTTATTTTGGTGGGGCACTAGACGAAGCTATGACATTTATATATAAAATACTCCCCCAAATTGACCTACTCGTGGTAACCTTTCGGGTGCCCAATGCGTGTAACGCTAGTAACTACTCCCACGGGGGCTAGGAAGTAAGCCACACAACTCAAATCGGCGTAAATAAGTAAGTACGCACGCCCGCCGAAGTCACTTCCGACAATCACTCTCTTTGAGTTGATGGATCTTTAAGGAGAACCAATAGTAGACGAAGTGATCGGAGTGACAAATGGTTACGATTACGGAAAGCGAAGAAAATTGGGAACCATTGAATCAAAGTAGCTATGAGCCGAGTCTTACGACTACAGGGGAGAAAATTATGCAAAGATAATTGATAATCTAACGTACTTAAGTAACCGTACACGTCTTAATATTGAATATTTAATATATTTTTTTAACTTTTTTCTAGATATGGGCCGCTACTGGCCCACAACCCAGAAACAGAACAGGTTGGAAATGAGTTTATCTTCTTTGGGCATGAATAGACGACCCCTGCGTACGTTATGGAAAATGAGGGCAACCAATATAATTTTCTTTTTCTTCTTTAAATAAATCAAGGTAATAATACAAAACAAAAAATTTGGTGGGACCAGTGCAAAAGTTATATGTCCATTCATTAGAAAACTCGTACAAAAGGTTGAATATTAAAGTCTCAATAAATAGCCTCATATGTATACAATCAAATTCATCCAATTCATTTATAAATAACTCATTCAAACGCATACAAATCATATTATTTGATTCATTACACCAAAGTTTGATTGTTCCAAATACATTTGTGTTCACTGAAAATCTTACATATTGAATTGATTCATAGTTAGGACCAAAAGTCATTTTATTTTAAGGACAATTGCTATCAATCTGAACAATGTATTGGGACAATATTCGTCTTAGGAAAGAGTGTGCAACATTCAATTGAATTTCATACCTTACATTTGTTTTTTCTGCATTTCTTTTGAAAACCTTACATACTTCATAACAATCTAAGATGAATATTTTGTTTTCATAAGATATGGAAAATACAAGCACTGTTGTGACTCTGATTGTTGTTCAAGGCTAAGACTACCTTCTTGAATGAAGATTTTGAAGAGGAGATTTATATGGAACAATGTTAGGGGCTAGTTGTACGTAGAAAAGAGAATAAGGCGTGTAAACTGGTTAAGTCACTTTACAAACTAAGATAAGCACCTAAACAGTGGCATGAAAAATTTGATAGAAGTATGTTGTCAAATGATTTTAAAACCAATGAATGTGACAAGTATGGCTACATTAAAGAGATAGACAAAGCTTTTGTAATTGTTTGTCTTTATGCAAATGATATGTTGATTATGAGAAGTACTCATGATTTAATTATGAATACTAGGAGGATGTTAAAAATATATTTTGACATGAAAGATATGGGAACCAGTGACGTCAAATTAGGGATTAAGATTTAGAACCTCTGAAAGAGGATTTTTATCACAATCTCATTATGTGGAAAATGCTAAAGAAGTTTGATATGTTTGACAGGCTTCAACTATGAAGCCTGTAGATACGAATCCAGACTTAGTAAAAAATCGAATGTAGATCATTTTCTCATCAAAATTATGCAAGGGTAATTGATAGTCTAACGTACTTAAGTAACTGTACACGTCCTAATATTGCATATTCAATGAGTATAAACTGAGTCGGTTCACAAGTAGTCCTAGTAAAGATCATTGGAATGCTTTGAATATGGTACTTACTCATTTAAAGTTTACCATGAATTATGGTAGATATTCAGCAATATTTGAAGGATATAGCGATGCTAATTGGATACCTAAACACAAATAACTCCAAGGCCACACGTGGATACGTGTTTACGATAGGTGGTGGAGCAGTGTCGTGGAAGTCTACTAAACAAACTTGTATAACTCAGTCAATTATGAAACTCAAGTTCATTGCCTTAGATAAAGTTGGAGAAGAAGAAGAGTAGTTTAGAAATTTCGTTGAAGGCATTCCTTGTTGGAATAAACCAGTGCCTTCAATTATGATACATCGTGATGATCAACCAGCTATCGCAAGGGCACTGAGTAGCATATACAATGGTAAGTCTAGACATATATGTCGACAATACAATACCTACTACAAAAAAACAGTAAACTCTCATCGGTAAATAATGATCGATAAAATTTATCGTTGCTCGGTGTATTATCAAGCGATTTACCAAGATAAACTTGGGTTTGATAATAAATCCCTCGGTAATACCAAGGGATTAATTCCCTCGATAATATATATTTTAAATAATTTATTAAATTATTTTTAAAAATGGGGCAATCCATTAATGGGCTCCCAACAAGCCTGCCCCGCTCAACCCGTTAGCTATGGCCACATATATGGCCATTTTAATTTCCCCCGAATGTTTCCATGGGAACTGAACTATTGACCATAAGGGTAATGAAATGGGGCCTAGCCACTTATTCAAATATATTACATGCACGATATTTTGCATTACATACATACATACATACATACATACATACATATGAGTTAATGTTGTAATTTATTTTATAAACGATTATATTATTATTATATAAAAGTGTGTTACTATTATATTATATATATTGAGAAAATATTATATTATTAAAATAATAATATATTGAGACAATAACAAATAAAAATCGAGAAACAAATTTACAAAATATATTATTATTATTAAAAATATGCATTGTATATTATTTAAAGTTATGAAAAATAATATATTATATATCATTATTGAAATTTGTATTCTAATTTAGTTATATGTATTGGAAATTATATTATAAATATTAAAAGAAATTATATTTTTCATGATTAAACTACTTATTTATTTAAGTCCCTTGGTAGATTAGGTGGGGATTTTTAATCTCTAGGTAACTTTAGCATCAAAGGTTTTATTTTGTTTTTCATTCCCTCATTAATTTTGGCATAGTTTTTCTTAAATTTTAATTTTATTTTTTAGGTTAAAATTACCGGTGGCATAAAAAAGCCCACGGTAATTTTTGAGTAAAAATTTTATTTTTATCTTATTTTTTATTCCAAGATTAACAAGGGATTTTTTATTCACTCGATAAAACTCTTCGGTAATCTTTTTTTTTTTTTTTTTTTTTTTTGTAGTGACCCTTAGAAAATCAATCTCATGTGGGGTTATATCGGTTGATTAAGTACATCTAAAGTATAATCTAGAGGATCTTCTATAACGGTCGTAAACCGATACCAGTTGTATAAACTCGTTACGGAAATGAGCTTAAAATTTCACAAAAAAGAACAGTCTTAGTGAACACCCAACCTCGTGAGTTATAGGATCGCAAAACTTAGTTTAATGGGAAAAATAAATTTTGAAAGTTCAGCAAACATACACCCGCCAATTATTAGAACGCGTCCAAGTGGAAGACTTTTCTAAGCGGCGAGGCTAAGTTTTATTAATTTTTAATGATTTCTATACCTACAATGTGGAGTAAGGCAGCATACTCGTCATAGGAGATCACCTAGATAAGTGAAGAAGTAATGCCGACTTCTAAACAAAAATTAATTCTAAATATGGTCCAGGGCCAAAAAGGAGAAAAACTTAAGAACTATAATGTATTATAGTTGTTATTGTGTAAGTATTATTGTCTTAGTTTACACAAACAATTGGGCAGTTCAAAACATCGCGTAGTATTTCACTATAGAAGATTCAAAGCCATATCTATCTATCTTAATGCAATAATGTTTCGTCAGAACTTCCAGTCGGTTTGCATACACGCATGCATTAATTTCGTTCATGTGGGGGATTGATGAAAATTTGGTTTAAGAAATTGGATGGTGATCTAATTCTGACTAAAATATATAAATAGATTCTATTTATGTAAACTAGAAATTAATATATGAAAATTCTCAACATAAATTTTGGCAATGCTTAGTTGAGCTTTTTGAAAGTATATATAGTTTATTTCATCTCAATAAGCTCTTTTAGACTGTTTGGTAAGAACCAAGAATAAGCTCCTGAT